>JAXIVJ010006388.1:0-67153 GCA_036785665.1 Chirona hameri | reverse complement strand
CAGCTCTCGCCCCCCTATCCTCCCCCTCCGCTCACGCCTCACCGCACCCCCAAGCGGTCCCGTGCCGGGTGGTTCTCGTAATCGAGCGGGCTCCGGGCGCCCAGTCAGATTCGGGGGGTGTGTGAAACGCAAAAAGCGCGATACTAGGTCCATCTACAGCGGATACCCCTTGAAAACAGTGCAACACGAGGTGTATTTCTTGGGAATACCTCAAAAACGTGCAATGGTTCCCACGCTGATCATTAGCAATCTTCGGAAACAGAGCTAATGTGTCTAAAACATTATGCAACGTTTTTTTGGCTCGTTGCCTGTGGCCAGGTTAATTCATAGCCAAACTTCATGCAACGTTGCAAGGAAAATGACTGGTGGTATCGATAAATCCTTGTGACACAAATAAAGTGTGTGGCAAGCTGATCAAGCAACATGCATGTTTTGGAACGCAGTGGCTTAGGTTTGCCCCGTAAAACGCTGCGGAAAGTTGGTCTGGAAAAAACTTTGCCGTGCAATATGTTGCAATTGGTTCATATTTTGATGAAAAACTTTGCCATGCAGAAAGCTCCAGTAATGAACTCGTAATATTGTAATTTCATAGACGTCGAGCCGAAACAGAACTGCTGAGAGCCCAGGAGAGCTTGTCATAGGTTTACCCATAGGCAGGCCTCGGAAACGCACCCTAAGCGTTTGAATAGCGTTGTCAAAACATCAGTTGCTCACGTCGGTCCTACCCCCAAAACAAAAACGTATTATAAGAACCAACTTGTATGCATGACATAAAAAAGTAGCATTGCTTACACATGTATTGGCATGCGACACTGCATGCTGCACACGTTATACACGCTAACCGCTGTAAACGTTCTGCTTAAATTGCTGCCAAATTCCCTTCACAAAGTAAAAATATCGACTACGTTGCACATCTTACTTTCTTCCAAATGCCATTACGATATTAAAAACTGCAATAATTCCGAACGAAGTGTAGATAATATGGCCGGAGGATTGTCCTGACTGGGGGGGGGGGGGGGGGGAGGCAACCCCCAGCCCTTCTGGGGACTGGTGTCCCCCCCCTACGGCGGGACGGCCTTGGGCATGGCCTCCCTCCCACGTTCGGAGTGAGGGAGGCCTTTCCAGCGGGCCCGGGCTGAACCGACCACATGGATGACCGCTCCGCTCGACAGGCGTCCCAGTGAGCTCCCAATTAGTGATGGGCCACGATTGGCACCGGTGGATGCGGTGTCTCATAGCGAGGAAGTCGGTCGATCACAAGCTAAACTCGTAGTATAGGTTTTGATGGATTGCAAGTGTTAAAAATGATTTTTTCTCTGTGGTAGTTTGGTGAGTGGCAAGTCTATTTTTGGAAGGCTCCTTTTATCACATATATCGTTATGTTTTTTTCTCACACATCAAATAGATGAAATTGAAATGTAAATGGCAGACCGTTCGATGTCCTGTTTTTAGCGATAACTTTTTGAAAACGAGGTAAAGGGTGATATCGATGGACTTTCCGCAGTAGATAGTACATGGTTGGTCCTGGTGCGCCACTAATCTGACATTTTAGAAGAACACTTATTTGAAGGCCTCTTCACTTCGATGCAATCGTTGAAGTGAATTCGAGCACGGATTTTCATCCGGCTCATCGCTTCTTCATTGGTGGATGAGCCAGCTAGCTCTCTCCCACCCGACCTGACTGACCGCAGGGACTGTTTAGTTGGCCAGGTAAACCGACGTGTGGGGTTCACATGACTGGCCAAGGGAAGATGTCTGGGCACGTCGGCAGTCGCAACAAACCGTTAGTGAAGTTTGTCCCGAAAAAGGGGCGCAGGTTAGGTGTCCTGCACGTTAACGGAAAGTTCAAAATCCGTTGCCCAGGTTTTACCGTCATCGACGTTAGGCGTCAAGTCCTCCACTCTGGTTGAGAGTTCCAGGTCACCTGCAAAGTTTAATTGCGGGATTATAAACGCGTGGGAAGCCTGCCGCCACAGAACCCCGCAGGACTTGGTCTTATCAGACCACATGCTGTCGGTGGCATCGACCGCTTGCATCACGGTCGAGGGCAGATAGTTTAGATAGCGCACGGTAGGGGCCGAATCACAATATGGGCGCAGAAACACTGTGGGGTGGGGAAGCATTGGAGGAAGAAAACCCGAATTGATGCGACGCCCACAGTTGTATTAAGTTCAAGTATCAAAACCAAGAACAGAACAAAATGAATCATGCCCGAGCGAGAGCAGCGGGGACATGATACAAACAATCGAATCGACAACTAAATACCAGGGCAGTATGCGAAGATCAGAAAGTGTGACAGCTTCATAATGTGTGTGATGTAAGTATATGTGTGACAAATATGTACGTACGTGTTGAAGAGCAAAGTAATAATATTGAACGAGCGACGAATGAACCAACCGGTTGGCGCGAGGATGGCAGAACGAGAGTAGGGGAGAATGCGCAGGTGTGCCGAGTCTGTAATCGAGTATGTTCTAAATATATAGTGAAGTTACGAATACAGAAACTGATATAGGAACATCCAGGTACGATGAGTTACAGAGAATATGAAGACGGAAAAAAATTGCAGATGAATCTGGTTAACCAATAACATATTAATAATATGAAAGTATACGAATTATTTTCCTTTACGTTCTGGAACGTTCCGGCGACAAAATATAAGAGCGGGAATACTAGAGCCTGACGAGAAGTGACGCGGGAGATACTAGAACTGATGAGATGGGTATAAACGATGCATAATAAAGATAAGCCGAGCACCACAACACACCCGTACCAAAGTGACAGCGAAATAAGCCTAATGAAGTAAACCGTCGAGTCGATATAATTACAACAAACTTTTTGCAAAGCGTTAACCCGCGCGGCGCGGTTGTTAACCCGTGTCGCCAGCCGAACATCGCGCTGTCTGGGGGGGGGGGGGGGAGTAAATTATTACCGCCCACGTATCTTCCGACCAATGACCGCAGCGAGACGCGCAAGGCGGCGATCGAAAGCTCTCAGTGAGAAGACTTCTAACGCATACCCTAATTTTTTACAATAAGGTCACATGACTGGTCACCGTCAGGTCAGATAGTCAAAATGTATAAGTATTCTGGGGGGTCCTGTAGGCCATACTTTTCCATCCAAATGCATTAGATTGTGACTATTATCTCACAAAGTGCTCTCAAATGTATAATGCATCTCCGCATAAGTTAAAGCGAAATTGTGAACAAAGTTCAAGGTAAGGTCACAAAAATGTCACAGGTCTACGAAAGCCATGCGACACATTGTTGTATGGGGTTATTTTACACGATAACCAGATAGTAGCAGCCATTTTCACAACCCTGACCCCATATAATTGCCCTCAGGTCAAGGTCAGGTCACACTGAGGATACAATTTGAAATAGATTAATATACAGAACATGGCATGTGCTAGACTAGTTTTGTCTCAGGAAAGTAACAGTTGGTGCCTTTATTTGCTGTAGCTGATCAGTACAAAGCCAAACAAAACGCAATTTCAAAAATGACGATCAGAGCAGGGCTAATAAATACCTCCATCCTGGGCAACGTGTCGGCGACCAGCCGTTGACCCAGGATTCCAAAAGTGGCGACCAGAGCCCGCACAAGGAAAGTTCAGATCAAAAGTATTTGAACTCAATTATAGTCCCACAGTCGGACTCGAACAATGATGATAAAGTGGCAGCTCTAGTACCTATACCACTGTGATGGGATACGTTTTTGTATTTAACTGCAGGATTTTCCCCAGTGCAAAACGGGTTTCCCTTCTACTACGACGAACGGTCCAATGCTCACAAAAACACACTGTATACTACGCACCCTTTTCTACTACGGGCGGCGGTGGCATAGGACGGCGCTTTTCTGTGCGACCACAGTGTTAGACCAATGCCATACCAGGGGCCCGAAAACGCCACGAGACGGCGGCGGTGGTCGTCGCCCGAACGTCAGTAGCAGTTGTATATTTTGACTACATATGGCAGCCTGGCAGGCAGCTGACATATGACGTCTGCGCCAGCTCGGTTGGCGGTTTTGGCTCCATCTTTGTGATGTGTGGGGTCGACGGTTTTGAAAGCTGGTGTTGTTTTTTAACTATGATTTGGTTGTATAAGTTATTTCCGGAGAGCCAATTCGCTTCTGGAGGATGGTGGACCAGCCTGGATAGCACAGAATGTAAGTTAAAGGGAATAATAGTTCCTTTAAACATGGGGTTTTGACTGAGATAGCAGATTTGTGAGAGCAGATCTAAAAATGGTTTGTGGTGAAAGCATTACCTCTCTACGTTAAGTAATTGTCGACACAGGACTAGGGGGCCGCGATTTCAATCCCGCTGTTCCGGGCCACGATCTGGGAATGAACGCTCGCCGCCGCGCCTGCCGGAGGACCATGTAAACTCTCTGGCAGCGCATAGTCTCTGGTCACAACGCCTTGTTAATATCCGCTCAGCCGCGGGGCTGGCGGCGGGGCGCCTTGTCAGAGAGACTGTACTTGCGTCAGGGTGGAGAGGAGCGGAGCCAGAACGCCAGCTGCTATCGTACGATTTCTCGGAATAGAAAGATAACTTACTCTTTCTCCACATATATCCATCAGTTGTCCAAACCAAAGTCATATTCATAGGTTTTTGAGCTCAAGATGCACCTATTGGGTGAACTTCAAGACATTTTTCAAAGGTGACCTATCCTTTACAGCGCCCCCTAGCGTCGCTCACACGTTTTCTATGTGGTTTGCGCGATTTTAAGTTTCGGCCACCTGCAAGATTGCCTGGTATTCGCAATTAGTGTTTTTCGCACCGACCGAAGTAATTTTTCGTGCCCTCTTTCTTTCCGTGTTTAATATTGTCTTCCTCATTTAGTATTTTCAATCATGGCCATGGGTCTCGCCCGTCGAAACCCTTTCTACCGTTTCTGGAAAAGGCTACCATCGCCGTCGGTCTCACCATTCGCAAGGCTGCGCACTCCCCTACCGTCCGAAGTCTACGCTCCGGCGATCGACAGCAGCCCGGGCGCGCCGGACAGGGGAAACTCTGTCCCACATGGTCCGCCCCTCCTGCCGCCATCAATCACTCGCCACCCGGCGCCCACCCGGGCAGTAAGGCGGCACCGCAGGGGTGAGAAGAGCACGGCTATCGGCGTTCAGGTACGTCTCCGTCGTCACGCCATCGATGAGGAACATCAACGACGCCTGAACCACGGCCTCGGCTCTGATCCCCCTCACAGGCCCTGAATCCGCCTCTGAACAGGGTCATGATCTCCAGTCGCTGGATCACGCCCATAGGCGAGAACGGCGGCTGAGGGGAGGTCAGAGGGGAGACCTATGGAGGCAGAAGGGTATGCCCTGGAGGCCAGAGGGGGTCCTGTTTGGAGGGTTAAGGCCCCTTCTCAAATGCAGGCCCCCTCTCAAATGGAGGCCCCTAATGTTTTTACTTGCCCCCCCCCCCCCCCCCCCCCCCCCCCCTGACAAAAATCCGTGGTGCCGCCCCTGATGGGTGGGGGGTGATCTTGGGCCACATAGAGCTGCAGACCACTGCACAAAATGCTTGAACAAATCACAGGTGAAACAACCACAATGTTGTTTTGGATGGCGCAAAATGTGGATGAATGCAATCGTGAAAGCGCGATGTTTGTTGGTAAAAAAGATGAGCTCGGTGTGGACATTAATGCTAAGACAATATCCAATCTAGCGCGCCACACAATCTACCGCCTCACACGGCGACCAGCTAGCTCGTGGGACAAATTTGGACGGCGACCACCAATGGTTTTTATTCACCCATGATGCTATGAGATTACTATACGTAGAGGAGCCATAAGTCAAACATAAATATTTTGCTTTGAAATTTGGTCGGGCATCGTCCCATACTCGGTTCTCTAATATATCTTCCGTTTTTTTTTATTATCCTTTTTAAAAAGAACTGTTGTGGAAATTCCTTCCCCAAAAATCAGTTTTTGCAATTTTGGGGTCACAAAAACCAACATTTCGAAAATCCGAGATAGCCATCTGGAAGACATTTATTTCCGTTCTTATCACGCTTTTGATTGTGCGATCGTGCACTCAAACTCTATTTTCTACGATTTTCAAACATTTAACGGTTTTTCCCAATAAATGACATGACTGACGTCACGTAAAACGTCAATATCTCCCAAAATACATCACCATTTTCAATTACATATTGACAGAAGACGTAGAATTGATGCAGTCACAATGTACTGAAAGTGTCATTGTTGATATCTGTCCATAGTTTTCAAGTTATTGAGAAAATCCGGAGGGGGGTTAAAATCCCCCCCCCCCCCCAGCGCCGAGCGGGATATGCTTGCTTTGTAACCCATGCCGTCGGCCAACGAGTCCGGTGTGCTCAATCTTGAGTCATTGATCTATGACAGCCTATAGGAGTCTGGTGATTTCAAAATACATTTAGATCACACAAGATCAAGGATATGAAGGGATACGGAAGGCAACGGACCCTAGCTACCATATGTTTACATTTGTAAATTATCATTGGAAAATCAAGGTAAATAGCCACGCATGAAATATAACTACGACCTAAGCTTTAACCTCATGAACTGATCGAGACGAATTGCCAAAATCCACACTAACGCCAATAAATCCCTGTCTGAATGTAATAGCTGTCGACAGCAGCCGGTTTCACTTCGCAAAGTGGCCATGACTCTCCGGAACTGCCGAGGGTAACTAACCGCTCCGGAGTAATAGGGCGTGCCCGTGGCCGCTGAAATGTCGCTGAATAACCTAGGTGCGGCGGCATGGAGGTTCCAGCTGCACGCACGGCCGCTGGCGTGCTGGGGACACGTCCAGGTGCGGCCCGCCCACAGGGTGGCGGCCCGCGCAACCGGGTATGGCGCGGGCTGTCGCGCTGGCCGCCATGTTGGATCGCCGAACCGAACGCGGATTTATTTAACACAGGCGGGCTGTTGGGGGATTTAATTTATTTCGTCTCACCCCAACGGGCCCTTTCGCCCAATGATAGGAGGCGTCCTTCTCCTCTCACTGGGAATGTGTTTACGAGGCCTTGTCCCAGGCCTCACCGGTTCGGGCGAGACATCCAACGCTGGTGACCCGGTGGGAGTCGAACCCAGCGGTCTCCGCACTTAAGGTCCAAGTGTTTACCCCTCCCTCCCTCGTCTCGGCCCTGGCCTCCGCGGCACATCCACTACGGACTCGCAGCTGTACGGAACGGTTCTGGAAACAAATCTGAGCTACCATCCCTAAAAATATTCATCGTTTGCAGCTCGCATCAGTTCTGGAAAGCGCGCAAACTCGATCACAATGTTCTTGCGATGATGGACCTGGGCTGGCTGGATTCCCCGAGACTTGGTCGTCCTCACACACTGACACTGCTCCACAAGGTCCGCCTCGCACTGGGCAGCCCTGAGTCTCTGGCCGTCCCAATCCGTACAAACCGCGACTGACCAAACCACGTGCGTAGCACACCGCAGAGACGACATCTGAGTCTCCCCAACATACGCGGCTCAGCAGCGGGTAAAAGGCAGTTCGTGTATCGTGCCGTCTGACCAGTACAACTCGCTGCCACCTGAGTTTACCGTCATGCCTAGCACAGTGTTTAAGCGCTCGCATTGAAGAGGCCGGACTGGTGGTCTGGTGACGATGACGATCGCCGCTGATGGGCTGATCTGATGTTGACGCAGACTGATATGTGTCATTTCGACTTTTAACTGTACTGATGCTTGTCTTTTACCCACTTCAACGCCATCATTGTGTGACTCTGTGCCAGGATAGCACCCTTTGGCTTCGGCCATGTATAGGGGACGGCTATACGAGGGTCAATAAATAAATAAGATAAATAATACCACTAGACACCCCCGGGCCACAATGTGACAATCCCGAACCTAGTATCTCGGTAACCCGAGTCGCACGGGGACATGGGACAAACACAGATGCCGTAGAGAAATGATCGGCCCGGATATGCACTGTGTCCGATAAAAATACAAACAATCCGATACAAAATATACAGCTGTAAAGCTCAATCATATCCGTCAATATCCACCCAAAATGTTTCATATTTAAAGCATGAAGCTTATAATGATGGTTTCATCCAACGCTGTCCGACCCCTCATTCATACTCCTCGACCTCGCCGGCGGGTTCAGCGTGGCGGCCTGCCGCGGACCGCTCTCAGGCACCCTTGTCCACCTGGCCGGATCCAGGGGGGGGGGGGCATTTAGGGCGGCCGCCCCCCCCCCAAAGGTTCACTCAAAAAGTGAGTCTTTAATGACTAAACGATACCTTATTTTTATCTTTGTGATAAAAGTTATTCTTTGGTGAAAAAATATTTGAGTAATTTGGTAGTGGTAGCAATCGACATAGGCAAAATAAACATTAGTGGCGCAAGACACAATACGAAGGCAAGGGACATTATAAGCTGTCTGAAGCACGGGTAAATACAGAGGCCATATATAGGAGGTTAGAGTCATCCGGCGATTCTGTGTGAGCATGACGTCAGAGCGTGACGTCATGTGGGATCCATCGGCCTCCTCCGCCATTCAGTTTCTGCTATTTCGGGAGAAATAAATATCATCTAACTCGGAAAGTAAAAATGTCTACGAAAAAGGGAAAGACAGCGTTGAAAAGCTCAACAACAAGGCAAATCGAAATCTTCTGGATCATTTTAGGCTCAGATCAATATTGAAGTCACTAGAGGTCATCAAAGGTCAGGGCCTTGTTTACGGTCCCCCTGCGGTTCGGCGGGTCACCAGCTGAGGCTCTAAGCCCCGCCCCCCCTTCGATGAAATTTTGATTTGACTAAACCACATGGAATTTGTATGAATCGACGTTTTTTGACGAGGCGAACACGATGACATCAAAATTCGATTGCTTATCTATATTTGTCAAAAAGTTACCTTCGCGAAAAACAGTTTTAACCCGACTGCAGACGACATGCGCCAGATTGACTACTGGGGTGAGTGATAGTAGAAGAAGACACGTTACGGAGATAGGGATGACACCCCCCTGGGTAATATAATATTTCTGAAGGTCAAGTTTGGCCATGTGCGTCAAGTTAGCGTCATATTCGTATATTCGATTTTTCAGCGTCCGTTTTTCAGCGTCCGAGACAAATGGTTTGGACCTCCAGAGGTCACTGAAATGTCGATCTGCACGGTGGTACCCTCTAATTGTTTCGTTTTGACCGTCCTGATTTAATCGCAAGGGCGTCAAAACGACTCGCCGTGCACCCAGCTTGCGTCAGAAAAAAAAAATCACCTAGAGGTCAAAGGTCCAGGTCACGGGGACGAATACGAGATTTTAAGCTTCGATACCAGCTTGTGTACCCGATAGTTTTTTACGCTTACCGTCCGATTTGCTCGCAATGGGCAAAAAGGGACTCGCCGGCACGTTTAGCTTGCGTCAGGAAAAACAAAAAGTCATCCAGAGAGTCAAAAGTCAAGGTCACGGGGACGAATACGAGATTTTAAGCTTCGGTACCAGCATGGTGTACCCTCTAGTTTTTTCGTTACCGACCGATTTGCTCGCAATTGGGCAAAAAGGGACTCGACGGCACCCCATCCTTAGCTCAGGAAAAACAAAAATCACCTATAGGTCAAAGTGGTCAAGGTCACAGGGACGAATACGAGATTTTAAGCTTCGGTACCAGATTGTGTACCCTCTAGTTGTTTTCGTTTACCGTCCGAGTTGCTCGCAATGGCAAAAAGGGACTCGCCGGCACGTTAGTTTGCGTCAAGAAAAACAAAAATCATCACAGATGTCAAAGGGTCAAGGTCACGGGGACGAATACTAGATTCTAAGCTTCGGTACCAGCGTGTGTACCCTCTACTTTTTTCGTTTACCGTCTGATTTGCCTCGCAATAGGCAAAAATGAGACTCGGACGGCACCCCAGCTTGCGTCAGGAAAAACAAAACATCACCTAAAGGTCAAGGGTCACGGGGACGAATAACGAGATTTTTAAGCTTCGGTACCAGAAGCTTACATCTCGTATTCGTCCCCGTGACCTTGAGCCTTTTGACGCTCTAGGTGATGTTTTGTTTTTCTGACCGAAGCGAGCTGAACGTGTCCGGCGAGTCCCTTTTTGGCCCATTGCGAGCAAATCGGACGGTAAAAGAAAAAACTGGAGGGTACACAAGCTGGTACCGAAGCTTAAAATCTCGGTATTCGTCCCCGTGACCTTGACCTTTGACCTCTAGGTGATGTTTTGTTTTCCTGACGCAAGCTTAAGGTGCCGGCGAGTCCCTTTTTTGTCCCATATGCGAGCAAATCGGACGGTAAACAAAAAAACTTAAAGGGTACACAAGCTGGTACCGAAGCTTAAAATCTCGTATTCGTCCACGTGACCTTGACTTTGAACTCTAGGTGATGTTTGTTTTTCCTGACGCAAGCTGGGGTGCCGTCGAGTCCCTTTTTGACCATTGCAAGCATATCGCACGGTAAACGAAAAAAAAAATAGAAGGTACACAAGCTGGTACCGAAGCTTAAAAATATCGTATTCGTCCCCGCTGATCTTGACCTTTGACTCTATCTAGGTGATGTTTTGTTTTTTTTCCTGACGCAAGCTGAGGTGCCGAAGAGTCCCCTTTTGCCCATTGCGAGCAAATCGGACGGTAAACGAAAAAACTAGAGGGTACACCATGCTGGTACCGAAGCTTAGAATTTCGTATTCGTCCCCGTGACCTTGACCTTTGTGACCTATGGATGACTTTGTGTTTTACCTGACGCAAGCTAACGTGCCGGCGAGTTCCTTTTTGCCCATTGCGAGCAAATCGGATTGTAAACTAAAAAACTAGAGGGTACCATCTGTGCTGGTACACCATGCTGGTACCGAAGCTTAGAATCTTGTATTCGACCCGGTGACCTTTACCTTTGACCTCTAGGTGATGTTTTGTATTTCCTGACGCAAGCTGGGGTGCCGTCGAGTCCCTTTTTGCCCATTGCAAGCAAATCCGACGGTAAACGAAAAAACTAGAGGGTACACAAGCTGGTACCGAAGCTTAAAATATCGTATTCGTCCCCGTGACCTTGACCTTTGACCTGTATGTGATTTTTTGTTTTTCCTGACGCAAGCTAGGGTGCCAGCAAGTCCCTTTTTTCCATTACGAGCAGATCGGACGGTAAACGAAAAAACTAGAGGGTACACAAGCTGGTACCGAAGCTTAGAATCTCGTATTCGTCCCCGTGACCTTGACCTTTGACCTCTAGGTAATTTTTGTATTATTCGTGACGCAAGGTGGGGTGCCGGCGAGTCCCTTTTTTCATTGCGAGCAAATCGGACGGTACACGAAAAAAACTAGAAGGTACACAAGCTGGTACCGCAGCTTAAAATCTCGTATTCGTCCCTGTTGCCTTGACCTTTGACCTCCAGATGATGTTTTGTTTTTCCTGACGCAAGCTAACGTGCCGGCGAGTCCCTTTTTGCCCATTGCGAGCAAATCGGACGGTAAACGAAAAAAACTAGAGGGTACACCATGCTGGTACCGAAGCTTATAATCTCGTATTCGTCCCCGTGACCTTGACTTTTGACCTCTAAGTGATGTTTTGTTTTTCCTGACGCAAGCTGGGGTGCCGTCGAGTCCCTTTTTGACCATTGCAAGCAAATCGCACGGTAAACAAAAACAAAACTAGAAGGTACACAAGCTGGTACCGAAGCTTAAAATCTCGTATTCGTCCCCGTGACCTTGACCTTTGACCTCTAGGTGATGTTTTGTTTTACCTGACGCAAGCTGGGGTGCCGTCGAGTCCCTTTTTGCCCATTGCAAGCAAATCGGACGGTAAACTAAAACTAGAGGGTGCACAAGCTGGTACCGAAGCTTAAAATCTCGTATTCGTCCCCGTGACCTTGACCTTTGACCTCTATGTGATATTGTGTTTTTCCTGACGCAAGCTAGGGTGCCAGCGAGTCCCTTTTTTCCATTGCGAGCAGATCGTACGGTAAACGAGAAAAAAAACTAGAGGGTACACAAGCTGGTACCGAAGCTTAGAATCTCGTATTCGTCCCCGTGACCTTGACCTTTGACCTCTAGGTGATTTTGTGTTATTCCTGACGAAAGGTGGGGTGCCGGCGAGTCCCCTTTTGCCCATTGCGAGCAAATCAGACGGTAAACGAAACAAAAACTAGAGGGTACACAAGCTGGTACCGAAGCTTAAAATCTCGTATTCGTCCCCGTGACCTTGACCTTTGACCTCTAGGTGATTTTTTGTTATTCCTGACGAAAGGTGGGGTGCCGGCCAGTCCCTTTTTTCCCATTGCGAGCAAATCGGACGGTAAACAAAAAAACTAGATGGTACACAAGCTGGTACCGAAGCTTAAAATCTCGTATTCGTCCCCGTGACCTTGACCTTGGACTTCTAGGTGATTTTTTGTTTTTCCTGACGCAAGCTGGGATGCCGACGAGTCCCTTTTTGCCCATTGCAAGCAAATCGGACGGTAAACTAAAAACTAGAGGGTACACAAGCTGGTACCGAAGCTTAAAATATCGTATTCGTCCCCGTGACCTTGACCTTTGACCTCTATGTGATTTTTTGTCCGAACCCGCGGGGGGGGGGGGGAGGGCAGAATCTTCCCCTCCCTGATTTTCTCAATAACCTGAAAACTATGATAGATATCAACGTGAAACTTTCAGTACCTTATCCTGCATCAAGTCTAAGTCTTCTCACCAACTCTAAATGAAATTAATGTAGTATTTTGGGAGATAATGACGTTTTAATGACGTCATGTCATGCCATTTTTGGTGGAAAAACCATAAATGTTTGGCAAATCGTCGAAATCAGAGTTTTCAAGCAAATTGCAAATAAAACACGCGAAAAGAAGGGAAAAGACATTTTCTTCAAAATGGCTCTCGGATTTCCAAATTTTTTTCAACCCCAATTTTGTTTTGTCGTGAATTTGAAAAGTGAATGTCTTATGCTCGAATACCAAAATAAGGTAACCGGCCCAAATCCGCGGAGGGAAAAAAAATGGGGGTATCTTTTTGCCACAAAAAGTTGGCCCCCCAAAACCGACGGCTGGATCCGCCAGTGCCCTTGTCCCTTCCAGAATGTTATATAGTTCAGTGGTCCCGCCGTCTGCGCTTAATGAGTCGTGAAAGCATGTACGTACACTGCTTTCGCGTAACTTGACTTGCCACCAGATGTCAGGACAATCAGGATTGCAAAGAGGTTGAGACAGCCATGAGCGGAGGTTCCTATCTATTCGGCAGGTGGTGTCAATGCTCCACCATCCCTCCTCTCTCTGTCTCTGTCTCTGTCTCTGTCTCTGTCTCTGTCTCTGTCTCTGTCTCTGTCTCTGTCTCTGTCTCTGTCTCTGTCTCTGTCTCTGTCTCTGTCTCTGTCTCTGTCTCTGTCTCTGTCTCTGTCTCTGTCTCTGTCTCTGTCTCTGTCTCTGTCTCTGTCTCTGTCTCTGTCTCTGTCTCTGTCTCTGTCTCTGTCTCTGTCTCTGTCTCTGTCTCTGTCTCTGTCTCTGTCTCTGTCTCTGTCTCTGTCTCTGTCTCTGTCTCTGTCTCTGTCTCTGTCTCTGTCTCTGTCTCTGTCTCTGTCTCTGTCTCTGTCTCTGTCTCTGTCTCTGTCTCTGTCTCTGTCTCTGTCTCTCTCTCTCTCTCTCTCTCTCTCTCTCTCTCTCTCTCTCTCTCTCTCTCTCTCTCTCTCTCTCTCTCTCTCTCTCTCTCTCTCTCCCTCCCTCCCTCTCTCTCTCTCTCTCTCTCTCTCTCTCTCTCTCTCTCTCTCTCTCTCTCTCTCTCTCTCTCTCTCTCTCTCTCTCTCTCTCTCTGTCTCTCTGTCTCTTTTCAATCGCGACCAATATAGTCGCGAGTCGCGACCCAGCGAACGAGGTTGTTAGTGTTGCTTACATATTCTGATTCAAGGATAGACTTTTGCCGGTATGACGTCACAACTTGTTTTGGTGACGCAAGATTATTGTGACGTCATATGTATTCACATCAATATTTTTCAAATTAGGACAAATTGGTACTTTTTTCGCAAAAAAACGAATGCCAGAACCGTAATCAGGACACTCGTTTCCATCATTCCACATACTTTTTACAAGGTGCACTATTCCCTTTAAAGGGACATTGCCACTTTTCTGAAAGTTGTTAAATATACGCCGGTTGTACCCGAAAATATGAAGTAAGTGCATCTGAAAACGATGGTGATATTTTTTATCTCTCGAAAACGACACGTTACTTGATACAAATTAAGTTGTTTAAATTTGGGATGATGTCATATTGAGCTCTAGAGATATACAGAAATCCTTGACACAATTCTGGTGCTTTGAATACAAAACAAACCAACCGTTGAAACGTATGCGTCTCCGTACACCACCGCCAAACTAGGAGCAGATTTATATCAAACTGCAATTTGATATTTGAGGCATCTCGATTTCGTTGAAAATTGATACACTGACCATATCCGATACGCTGATCACGAATCCAATGTTTTTGATCTGGGATTGTTTCGTATCTTGCGAAATACGGACGGTCATACCTACATACGAAGGTCCGCCGGGGTATCTCGATTTTGATGAAAATTTGTGTACAGAGTACAGATTAGGACACTGATCACAATATCTTCCGTTTGATATTCCGGCATGATTTTATTTCGCAGACGGTGTAATGCTTTCTACATTTATTTTCGTATCGCAGTGTAGGGAACAGTTAACAGTATGATTCACCACATTGTGATGTGTGCCTACCCTTGACTAGCCAGATGCAACAACCTGATTGATCAACTATTTTCAAATGTGAGGGAGGGTTGATAATTATATGTCGAGTGTTGTTTGCCTTGTTGTGAATGTTGTTACATGTCACTTGATAGGATGTTGTTTCTAATGTTGTTTTTTTGTCTTCTTCTTTCTGCGCATCGCTAACTCTTCTCGTTTGTTAGTTCACATTGACCCTGGAAGTGTGAGGACAATGTGCTAGTGAATGCAATACGCCGTTGAGGAAATGCAATACGACTTAAAGGAAATAGTTCACCTTCGGAAATTTTTCAGAACACGATTTTATTATATTTTTTAATACAGTTTCTTTTTTTCTGTTTAAAAATGGTCCTACATCGCGCCAATTCAGGACAGAAGGTTGTAAATTATTGATTTTATGGTGTGCGTTATTGGTCTGCGCATGCTCCATGGCAGTGCTGGCACTTTCAGACGGTACGGTACATCATATATGCGCCGTATTCCTTCGCCAAAAAGTCAAATATCTTCGGCTGGAGAGTCTTTTCAGCCAAGAAAAGTTCCAGATAAGGATTTCTCAACACGGGCTACAAAACTGCTATTTCAGTTCAAAACCCATGTTGAAGGTGAACTATTTCCTTTAACTGTAAATGCCCGAACAATATTGGACTATGAACACAGTACTACTTATCAAATCGAAATGTGCTTTCTTGACGAATAATGCGACGAAATGCATCCTTTGGTTACCAAAACCACACGACAGTAGTAGCCCCGTTTACATAGCAGTTTCAAAACAGTGAAACATTGGTCACTAATAGTGGAGCATGAAGGTTTCTTTCACCATCACATGATCACGATTACGGCGCCAGTGCGTCAATTTACCGTCTGCTGTTATGTATCACATTGGTCGTATGGTTGTTGCAGCCTAGGTATTGCCTTTGTTGGTGTTGTTTCCGTGGTATTATACAGAATTCACGTCAGGTGCTGGTCGTAAAAATAAGTGCCCGCTAACTTGGCTAAAATAAGCTCCTCCCACGTTTCGAGCTGCATGACTTACGGTACAGTGCACGATACAGCGGGTCATTTTTAGGCACCGCAAGCACTTTTTAGATGCCTGCGGCATGTACTATGCAGCATGCGAACATATGTGCGACACAATACTAATGACAGCGCCGGTATATTGGTGCAACATTGTGTTATTGGTTGTGTTGTTGTATGGTACCGGTATGATACTTTCCGGAGATCTTGCATCTCTAATTCTTATTCGCGAAAAAGCGGCAACTGCCGTCGGAAAAAGCAAATCGGTTGCGCATATGGAAGCGTAGCAGTCTTCGCAAAAGCTGCTACGCTACCAAATGAAGGTCAAAATGTCGGAAGAAAAAATACTCCGCTCTGGATGTTTGTGCTGTTAACAGTACTAATAAAGCACGATTTCGAAATAAAAGGAACCAAGATCACTCTTACACCATGTTTGAGCAAATTGGATCAAATCTCAGTCTGGTGTAGTAGTGATATCTACTCAAACGAGCTTAATGGAAGATGTTCCACAATTAGTGAACAATGTTCCACTATTTTGAAATTGCTATGTAAACGGGGCTCAGCCTTTACCGAGCAAAATAAAAAAGGTACCGTACAACACAGCCATCCAGATTCTTTAAATGAGAGCCATCTGCTTCAGGCAAAAACGCAGGTGAAGGGAAGGGAAGTAGGCCGGCCGGAAGCCGGCGGCCACCTTGCTGTGCTCGGTCAGCTGGCCAGCCCTGCCTGCCTCCTCCGAGGGACGCTTGGCCGCTGAGCTCGGCTCCGACTCGGACTGGGGCAGACGCTTCTTCACCGGCTGTGGGTAGAGGGTAGAGGGGCGGTCAGCTAATGGGGGGGGGGGGGAGCTCAGGTCATGGCACGACCACACCAACATACAGTACAACAACCAGCGTCAGACACAGCAGCAGGCCACAGGGGGTCAGACACAGCAACATGTCACACAGGTCAGACACAGCAACAGGTCACACAGGTCAGACACATCAACAGGTCACAGGGGTCAGACACAGCAGCAGGTGACACGGGTCAGCGGACACAGCAACAGGTTACACAGGTCAGACACAGCAACAGGTCACACGGGTCAGACACAGCAGCAGGTCACACGGGTCAGCTGACACAGCGGCATGTCACACTGGGTCAGACACAGCAGCAGGCCTTTGCGCCATCACTGCGTTAGACACAGCACAGACCTTTGCACCTCGCGCCATGGGGCGCGCGGTGTATGATCTGCTGCGCGCGATGACCGGTGATACGGCGGCGGTCGAGTTATTTTGCATCTGATGATATGCGTTAGAGTTGGCGCCTAGAGTTAAGCTCCCCAGCTTTTACGCCAAGTCTACTGTATTTGTACCATATGAATATGTTATAGGACAATAAACATGATGATGATGTTGATGAGGCCACAGGGGTCAGACACAGCAACATGTCACACAGGTCAGACACAGCAACAGGTCACACAGGTCAGACACATCAACAGGTCACAGGGGTCAGACACAGCAGCAGGTCACACGGGTCAGCTGACACAGCAACAGGTCACACAGGTCAGACAGAGCAGCAGGTCACACAGGTCAGCTGACAAAGCGGCATGTCACACGGGGTAAGACGCATCGGCAGGTCACACAGTGGCAGGTCACATGGGGTCAGACACAGTGGCAGGTCATACAGGGTCAGCTGACGCAGCGGCATGTCACACGGTGTAATACGCATTGGCAGGTCACACAGGGTCAGACAGTGACAGGTCACACGGGTCAGACACAGTAGCAAGTCACACAGGGTCAGCTGATGCAGCGGCATGCCACACGGGTAAGACACAGGATAACACACTCTCTGTCAGTGCGCCATGTTATGTACAGTATGACGTCACAGCATCATATGAGCGCTGTTCGGCACGTTACTAGCGCTTTTCGCTAGCTGACGTCACAATTACGTCACGGAAACAGACGCAGCAGGAAACAGACAGAACTCACAGAAGCACTTCCAGACTGCTTCAGGGGCACATCACATCTGTTTGTTTTAATTTCAGTTTGATTTGTCTCATGCGCCACTATTGAAACACATCCGCTAGCGCTTTCGCCGCTTCTGCGATTTTCCACTAGCAGAAATAGCCTCTCCGCAGGGTCCACGGTTCCTATCATGACGTATTCCCATTCTGGCTTTTCATTGGCTGACGCCTGGTTGCCATGGAGAGCGAAAGCGCTACTAGCGCTACTAGCGGCCGCTAGCGTGTGTCCGAACAACGCTATGGTAACATCAGAAGAAAAAAAAACAGAGGCATTGTGCAACAGGGCAGCATTTCCATATTTGTTCTGACGAAGCCGTTATTAAGCGATTCCTATAACCAACGTAAGTTAAAAACGTTGTGTTTTGGCGCCAAAGTTTATAGCGCTGAATAGCGTGCGTGGAACGCATTTCGACATTATTTGAGTTATTGTGACTGGGACTTCGGTATCGTTGTTTTCCTTTTCCCTGTAAACATGTAACCAAATAAAACTCGCACTTTGTGAATGTGTAGGTAAAGTTAATATTTTTCATTGTCAAGGTCATTTTAAATTCCTATTGTTTGGGATTGCTACTTTGGCCTCAGGTCATATCCAGACTCAAGTAATTTCAGGTACCAGTTTTAAATCTGACACCCATTTTGCACCATGCTTAGGTGCCTATCCCGGTGCATTTTATGGGTGCTATGAGTAGAGGTCTCACAATTGTTAGCATTTCCAACTAGTCAAGATCAGACTCAGCATGAACTCAGCTACAAAAATGTTTGAAAGCGACAGAAGAGGTAAAATTGTGTTTGTCTGTTTTTTTACCACTGGCGGATCCATGGAGGTGGGGGGGGGGGCATTAGGGGAAAATGCCCCCCACAGGAACATCGCGGGAATTCAATACAAAGATGTCCCCCGCCCCGGGTGTTCCTGCATTGGCTGTAAGAAGTGATAATTAGGAAGAAAGATCCCCTCCAGTCAATGACTTTCGCTTTGAGGACCCGACAGAACCCCCCGCTCAACGACTTCTCGCGCTGACGACCCGACTCCACTCCCCCTCCCCCCGGTCAACAACGTTTTGCCAATGAAGCGGAGCGAATTTGTTTAGCCCCCCCCCCCCCCCCCCCATTCTCGAACCCTAGATCCGCCAATGCCCACCACCTTTGTAGAAAAAAGTAATTGTTTGTAATCGGCTGCAGAAACAAGAAGCAGAGTAAGAATGCTGGGGATATCACTTGGCAGACTATGACTTTTTACTGAGAAAACAGCATGCCGTAGCAGTGCAGCTAATGACACGAATTGGTTAGGAAGACCTCCCTGACTGCGTATGCCACCTTGGTGCCCGTGCCACCCACCTTTTTTGGTGAAACATGGGCCTGGTACTGCATGGGCCTGGTAGAAAGTACGGCGATGAATGTTCGGCACGGCGCCGTTGGCAGAGTCGTCCACAAAATCCACTGTGCTGTCTGGCTTTGGAATGGGTCCTGTTCGTTTGGGTCGTTGCTTGCTTAGGCTTACTTACAATGTTTTTTGTTTGTTCAACTTTTGTTCATGATGTTTGTGTCTTACCGTGTTCTTATAGTGATCATTCTTTTACTAAGGCATATCTCACCATCCCCAAACTAAGGGCTCGACCTTCCATTGTTCAGTCTAGACGCCTGAGCCGCGTGAATGTCCTTGACTTTCATACCTCATTGTATCACACCGACTGGAGTCCGGTTTTCTCGCGCGTGGGATTGACGGATCAGTGGTCTGCCTTCACCCAGCTGTTCTTACCTGTTCTTGACTATCATGCTCCTTTACAGCGCCTCAAAATTCACAACCCTTCGCCCCCCCCCCCCCCCTGCCGCGGACGCCACCCTGCGACTTATGGCGCAGCGCCGTGGACTTCTTGCCTGGGAGGGCCGGACTCCTGCCTTCCTCACCTTGGATAAACAAGTGAAATCGGCCATCAGACGAGATGTCAGAAACGAAATTTCCAGCCGGGTGTGGAGGCAGGGTCCGGTCTCCATCTTTCGCGACGTGCGTCAGGTGATCGAGGGCAAGATACTTATTCTAGCTGACCTTTCAAAATGCTTTGATGTGGTGAACCATGACGCGCTGCTCTCCAAACTTAGGTTGTACAATGTAGACACGCGCTGGTTTGAGTCATATCTAGCCAATCACTCCCAGCAGGTGCAAACCCGTGACAGAAGCGGTCAGCTTGTGCGCTCGGCATCCCTGCCCAACACCATGGGGGTGTATCAGGGGACAGCACTGGGTCCAATTGTTTTCAATTTTCTCCAATGATCTTGCCATGCACGCTCATGGCGCTGAAATTGCTCAATACGCAGACGATGTCCAAATTTGGAAAACCGGCAAAAAACATGACATCGTAGCACTGATTTCGTCATTGGAGAACACCCTTGCCGTGGTTTCGGACTGGTTCAGCTCTAATTCTATGAAAGTAAACATCAAAAACTCAGCTTATTGTTTTCGGAACCAAAAATACGTTGCGTGATCTCCCCCCAATCGAAATCAAATTTGGCACATCCGTTGTAACTGAAAGCCGTACAGTAAAAAATATTGGTCTAGTGATGGATAGACACCTTTCCTTTGATGACCACATCAGTCAACTGGTCGCCAGGTGCACTGGTGCCCTGATCGCCCTATCTCACTCGAAGCACGTCCTTCCATCATGTACCGTGGCCTTTGTTGTGAACGCCCTTGTAGTAAGCTCGATACGGTATTGCATGTCTGTTTACGGCACCTGTGGCAAAACGCAGATGCATCGGGTTCAAAAGCTTCTGAACTTCTGTGCTCGTGTCATAAGCGGTCGCCGTAAACACGATCATATATCCGGAGTGCTAAATGAACTTGGGTGGCTTAGTGCTGAGCAACTGGTCAAATACCATCAGCTCTGCTTGCTAAAATCTGTGCTCGCAACTGGTCTCCCGCATGATATCGCCGAAATGTTCTCCTATGTCTCGACAGTGCATAACACCAGACAGACTGGGCAGTTGTCATGCCCTCGAGCTAAGACGGGTTCTGGGGTTAGGCGTTTTGTCCATTGTGGTGTTTTGTTCAATGGTCTTCCACCAGACCTTAGGGACCTCAGAATGGCGCCTTTCAAGCGCAGACTTAAGCAGCTGCTGCTCTCTGAGTCGGTGTAGTGCGTACTGTATGGCGTGTAACGTGGTGGTGCTCGGCGGCGCACTTGCTTATCATGAATGCTTGTTGTATGTATGTGTTTTACCTCTAGTCCCATATCTTGATGCTCTTGCCTTTTAATATGACGTGGACGCAGAATAGCTACTGTACTGTGGATGTTGTCTGATTTAATACATATACATATACATATACATATACAAGAGGTTCACTCAGCGAGTTGCGCCTGAGGCCATCCCCAACGAGCTTAACGAGTACTTTGTGGGGGTATGTCCTCGAATCGCGGGTGAGGTCCGAGCCAGGGGGAGCCCCTTCGTCTTCCTTGCAGGCTACCCAGGGTGGGTGCCTGTGCCTTCTCACTGAAACTTATCTCACTTCAGTCTCTCCGGTCTGTTCTCTTTTCTATGAAAAACTATTCTGCCACTGACTGACGGTGTTAGCATCGGGATTATCAGGCTGTGTTTTGATGCCATTGGTCACGTCCTTCTCTATATTGTCAACACTTGTCTCACAACCTGTGAATTTCCCGCGTCCTGGAAGCACTCCACCGTTCACCCTATCCACAAATCCGGCAGCCTTTCCGAAGCATCCAACTTTCGTCCCATCTCCATCGTCCCTGCCTTCCTCAAGCTTGTGGAGAAAGTTGCTCAGCAGCAGCTATACTCCTATATTTCTGAAAATCATCTTTTCTCCCCTTCCCAGCACGGTTTCCGCTCCAGCCTATCCACAGAAACTGCGCTAGTTACCGTATCCGACCACATCCTTTCTGCTACCGACCGCCAGGAACTCACGCTTCTCTGTCTTCTCGAACTTCCAAATGGTTTGACGTCATCGACCACTCAAAGCTTCTTTCCAAACTTCAAGCCTATTGTATCGATCCGACCTGGTTTTCCTCTTACCTCCGTGGCCATACTCAATCTGTTTGTGCAACTGGTGGGCGGGGAAACCGACTCCTTTCCAGTCCTCTCTCCAATCCTATGGGTGTTTTCCAAGGTTCCTCACTTGGCCCGCTCCTTTTCCAGGTTTTTGCCAACGACCTCCCTCTTTGCCCCTGAGGCGCACGTGGTGCAGTACGCTGACGATACCCAAATTCTACTCTCTGGCAAAAAAGACTCCCTTCCTCAGCTTATTGCTACCATGGAACAGGCTTTAATCTCTTTGGATGCCTGGTTCCACTCCCACGGTTTGAAGGTCAACACCGGCAAAACTGATCATATCGTATTTGGCTCCCGTCAGAATTGTGGCTTAGTCCCGATCTCCATTCGATTTCGCGAGGATACGATCCGTGAGGGCCCTACGGTGAGGAACTTTGGCGTGGTGTTCGACAAGCACCTCACCTGGGACTCTCACGTGTCTGCTCTCGTCAAAAAATGCAACGGTATCCTCATCGGCCTGTCCCACGTGCGTCATCAGATCCCGCCCGACCTTCTGCCTACTCTGGTCAATGCCTTGGTCCTCTCGCACGTCCGATACTGTCTTGCTGTCTTTGGAAACGGGTCAGATAAAAATATACAACGCCTCCAAAATATTTTCAATTTTGCGCTGCGCGTTGTCTCTGGCTGACGCAAATTCGACCACATATCGGACGTGCGAGACGAACTGGGCTGGCCTACCGCCCGCCAGTTGTACGAACTTCACTCATTACATTTTCTGCACAAAATTCGCTGCACCGGGGAGCCAGTGGCTCTTTCCTCTCAGCTTCAGGTCAACTCTGCTCTTCGCTCTCGAACCACCCGGCAGGACGCAGATCTCTCCCGCGCGCGAGAACCGAAGCAGGCAGGCGACGCCTTCTTTTTTGTACGGCGCAGGTATACAACCGCCTCCCGCTGGAGATTCGCGATTTATCCCTGGGGGCTTTTAAGCGTGCAGAGTCCGAACTTGTAGTTTAGTTGTGTGAAGCGAGCAAAATGAGTGTGTGACTGCGTGTGTGTGTTTTATTTTCTATAGCCTGTGTGCACTTTTATATTCATCTGATCTTATTGTGTGTTGTATACCGAGTGTCTTTTAACATGTCTCTCTTCTTAACCCTGGCCCGACACTCGGAATAGCCATTTTAAAATGGAGAGTGTTTTAATTGTTTAATACAATACAATACAATGCTTACTTGGCTCGTAAGCATTTCAGGGAAGGTGGATACAGTTAATTATATTGTCAACAACCATAGCCTCTTTCATAATAAAACATGAATAAAACAGCAAGAATGGCTATGACTCGACTTTGGGGCCGTAGGAGATTCGTGACCAATACCTTATAACACAGATGGACTTATCAAGGTCAAGTCTCGGCGAATTCGGGCGCTTCGGCTTTGGGCGGGCGCCAATTTCACAGCCAAACTGGATGAGAACGGCCGTCATTAATCTAGTACTGAGCACAGCTGGGGCCAACGTTTTGAAGCCAGAAACAATGCCGATACCCTGCTTTAGGATCCCCACCATTCATTTAAGTTGCTTTTTAGAAATCCTCCGGAGGTGGCAAAATCCCCTTAAAGGGACATTGCCACCTTTCTGAAAGTTGGCAAATATACGCCGGTTGTACCCGAAAATAGGAAGTAAGTGCTGCTGAAAACGATGGTGATATGTTTTTCTCGAAAACGACACTTAACTTGATAAAAATTAAGTTGTTTAAATTTGGTATGATGACGTCATATTGAGCTCTAGAGAGCTATATAGAAATCCTTTACGCTGCCAAAGTATGGCACATTTTTTCGAGACAATTCTGGCGCTTTGAATACAAGACAAACCAACCATTGAAACGTATGCGTCTTCGTACACCACCGTCAAACTAGGAGCAGATTTATTCGAAATGTAGTTTGATATTTGAGGCATCTCGATTTCGCTGAAAATTGATACACTGACCATATCCGATACGCTGATCACGAATCCAATGTTTTTGATCTGGGATTGTTTCGTACCTTACGAAATACGGACGGTCATACATACATACGAACAGGGACGTAGGAACTATGTTCAAGTTGGGAGGGGGGGGGGGGTCCGGAGGCATTCTGAAGTCGATTCTTTCCATGCAACGCCCATAGGCGTAATGGTAAAATCCAAAATGTGGGGGGGGGCGGCTGCCCCCCCCCCCCTGTTCCTACGCCTATGCATACGTAGGTCCGCCGGGTATCTCGATTTCGCTGAAAATTGGTCCACAAACCATATCCGATGCGCTGATCACGAATCCAATGTTTATGGTCTTGGATTTAAGTATCTTACGAAATACGGACGGTCATACATACGAAGGTCCGCCGTGTATCTCGATTTCGCTGAAAATTTGTGTACAGAGTACAGACCATACAGCATACTTAGGACACTGATCACGAAATCTTCCGTTTGATATTTAGATTTCTATTCTTGATGATTTTATTTCGCAGACAGTGTAATGCTTTCTACATTTATTTTCGTATCGCAGTGCAGGAAACAGTTAACAGTATAATACACGACATTGTGCCCACCCTTGACTAGCCAGATGCAACAACCTGATCAACTATTATCAAACCGAAATGTGCTTCCTTCACGAATAATGCGACAAAATGCATCCTTTGGTTACCAAAACCACACGACAGTGTCCCTATTCAGCCTTTACCGAGCAAAATAAAAAAGGTACCGTACAACACAGCCATCCAGATTATTTAAATGAGAACGATCTGCTTCAGGCAAAAACGCAGGTGAAGGGAAGGGAAATAGGCCGGCCGGAAGCGGGCGGCCACCTTGTTGCGCTCGGTCAGCTGGCCAGCTCTGCCTGCCTCCTCCGAGGGACGCTTGGCCGCTGAGCTCGGCTCCGACTCGGACTGGGGCAGACGCTTCTTCACTGCCTGTGGGTAGATGGGCGGTCAGCTCATGGGGGGGGGGGGGGGGCTCGGGTCATGGCACGACCACACCAACATACAGTACAACAACCAGCGTACAACAACCAGGGTCAGACACAGCAGCAGGTCACAGGGGTCAGACACAGCAGCAGGTCACACAGGTTAGACACAGCAACAGGTCACACGGGTCAGACACAGCAGGTCACACAGGTCAGACAGCGGCACGTCACATGGGTCAGACACAGCAGCAGGTCGCACAGGTCAGAGACAGCGGCAGGTCACACTGGTCAGACACAGCGGCAGGTCACACTGGTCAGACACAGCAGCAGGTCACACTGGGTAAGACGCAGTGGCAGGTCACACAGGGTCAGACACAGTGGTAGGTCACACAGGGTCAGACAGTGGCAGGTCACACAGTGTCAGACAGTGGCAGGTCACACAGGGTCAGACACAGTGGTAGGTCACACAGGGTCAGACACAGTGACAGGTCACACAGGGTCAGACACAGTGGCAGGTCACACAGGGTCAGACACAGTGGCAGGTCACACAGGGTAAGACACAATGGCAAGTCACAGGGTCAGACACAGTATCAGGTCACACAGGGTCAGACACAGTGGCAGGTCACACAGGGTCAGATACAGTGGCAGGTCACACGGGGTAAGATGCAATGGCAGGTCACACAGGTTCAGATACAGTGGTAGGTCACACAGGGTCAGACAGTGGCAGGTCACACGGGGTCAGACACAGACACATTGACAGGTCACACTGGGTCAGCTGATGCAGCGGCATGTCACATGGGGTAAGACACAGGGTAACACACTTTCTGTCAGTGCACCATGTTATGTACAGTATGACGTCACAGCATCACATGGTAACATCAGAAAAACAGAGGCATTGTGCACCAGGGCAGCATTTCCATGTCTTCTGATGAAGCCTTTATTATTATAAATAGGTTAGGTTAGGTTAGGTTGCATTAATACATCAGACAACTTATTATCGCTGTAGGGTTAGGTTTTGTCTACAAGATGGTCTGGGGGGCTGGGGGCAACAGATCCCAGTAGGACTGCAGCGCAGTGAGCGGATTGTTCAAATGTTGGTCCCTGCAACCGTAATTGCTGTAAAGGTTAGGTCAGGTTTGATTATGTTATTATAATTGTTTCCTGACACACCCTGGTTAGGTTTAACGGCTTCTTCAGCAGAAATATGGAAATTTTGCCATGGTGCACAATGCAGCTGCTTTTATGATGTTACCATATGCTGCCATACTGTGAATTACACGGCGCACTGACAGGTAACTGCCTTAGTCGAAGATTACCTACCTGTATCATTTTTGGTCAAAGAACCTTACATTTCCATAATTTATAATTTTGCTCACTGAACAATGAACATCATCACTAGCAAACATATTGATAGAACACCACTGGCGGATACAGTTGCAGCGGAATACCAGTGGGCATAGCCCTACCAAATGTGAAGAAAAAAAATGCAGAAAATTGGCATGTTTCAGCATTTTATATACAATATAAGCAACTTTTATTTGGTGAAATGTGTTTTGAAATCCTCCTCAGGGTAACAGAAAAGTACAATTTCCTCCTTTTATTTTTTTAATGTATCAAACCCTTCTTTTCAGTCTTAAAATAATGGCATGTGGCGCATTTTCCCACTCAATGTTGTGCAAAGGTATCCGTCATAGGCGTCTGATTACCCAAATGATTTATCCTAATGCTAAACAAATTACCTTTTGTCTGGCTTATGCTCTTGTGATATTTGTAACGATAATTACAGCATAATTAGTGAATACGTTGATAGGAAAATAGGAATCTGTTGGGCCGTTGGCTGTTGGTAAATGAAATAGCATGACAACTCACCTGCACGGATGGAGTTTCCTATTCAAATGGTGTGGCCACTGCCCCACCAACTTTGTGTTATGCCCCACCAACTTTTGTCAGATTTGAAGGTTTCCTGGTATTAATATGGCAATTTTTCACCTCAATAATGTAAAACATCCGGCCAATATGGCATTTTGCCCCACCAACGTTTTCTGGGAAGCTCCACCCATGCTCACCTGTACACCGTAGTAAAAATATTTGATTCGCCACACACAACATAGGGCATTCGATGCATACCTGATTGCTCTTAAATGGAAATTATTGACTTAAAAAGATTAAAACTGGTCAAATGTTGATGGCACGGCGTAACACATCAATTAACAATCAAACATCGCGATTCGCGATCATAGAAAATCAAAGTTTCTTTCTAAACAAGTACACCCGGCCATAACGAGAGCTGACGTCATCGGTACAAAACTCCATATAAGGGTGGGCCTTACTAAGGCCCAAATTTTTAAATCACAATTGAATTTCTCTTAGACCAGATAACTGTGTTTGTTTTCAATGTTACCCCACTAAGTTTCGCTCTATGGCCACTAACTTAGCTATCTCAACTCAAAACTAGTGTTAAGGTGGGAATGTCCCTTTAAAGGGAATGTTTCACCTTTGTATTAGTTTTACACTGATATAGCCATTATCTTGGGCCGTTATTGAAATGTCTAAATTACTAAGGTCATTTTCCCCAAAACTTAACCGTTAAGCAATTTAATTTACCATTTGCAAAATTACCCCAGGCTGGTGCGGCCGCTGATTGGCTTACAGACACTTTTTCAGCCAATCCCACTTTTTTATTTTTTTCAAAGTTTATTTCCATTCTATAGCTCAACGTTTCACATATTCATCTCTCTCTCACACACACACACACACACACACACACACACACACACACACACACACACACACACACACACACACACACACACACACACACACACACACACACACACACACACACACACACACACACACACACACACACACACACACACACACACACACACACACACACACATACATACATACATACATATATACATATATATATATATATATATATATATATATATATATATATATATATATATATATATATATATATATATATATATATATATATATATATATATATATATATATATATATATATATATATATATATATATATATATATATATATATATATATATATATATATATATATATATATATATATATATATATATATATATATATATATATATATATATATATATATATATATATATTTACACATATATACATATATACATATATACATATATATATATATATATATATATATATATATATATATATATATATATATATATATATATATATATATATATATATATATATATATATATATATATATATATATATATATATATATATATAATATATATATATATATATATATATATATATATATATATATATATATATATATATATATATATATATATATATATATATATATATATATATATATATATATATATATATATATATATATATATATATATATATATATATATATATATATATATATATATATATATATATACATATATATATATATATATATATATATATATATATATATATATATATATATATATATATATATATATATATATATATATATATATATATATATATATATATATATATATATATATATATATATATATATATATATATTATATATATATATATATATATATATATATATATATATATATATATATATATATATATATATATATACATACATATATCAATACCATTGCACAGCTTGTAGTCCCAGCGGCATCGTCAGTCTTAATAGCGGTGAAAACAGCGGCAAACGTAATTAGGTTGGAACAGCTGCCCACTTTTCCTCGAACTCTACAAGCCTGTCGTTACGTTTAGCAATTATTTTCTCCGTCTTTTTATCTATATTTACGCGTGCGATTAATTTAGCAAGGCTTAAGCTATTGTTTTCATTAATAATGTTTTTCCCTATCGCAATAACGTGATTTACAAGCTTGCCTCCATCCATACCCAATATTACCATCTTTCTGCTGAGAGAGATTCTACCAACTCCGCTCAATCTGCTCAGCCATTCGCTAATTTCGTTTCAAAAACGCCGCACGTAATCGCACCCCCAAAATTTATGATCTATAGTATCCCTAACACTGTTACATCTTGAACATCTATCATGTTCGGCTATGCCTATGCGGAATAGCAAGCTATTTGTTGCCACGATTTTTGTCATAATCTTATAATTCAGCATCTGAAGTCGAACTGATGTGGTACTTTTATATATTGATTCATATGTTACAGTCCAATCCACATCTCCAAATTATATTTCCCAATGGCGTTCCCATGAATTGTGACTTTGTCGGTATTTGTCACTGATTAACCGATGGTAAAACTTTGTTGCCCCGCGTCTGCTTTCAAGAACACAACTTACATAAGGATGGATGATTGGTTCCACATGCCTTTCTTTATTACGTTGTGCTATTAAGTGTTTTGGCAAACTTCGAATGAGACCCTGTAAATCTAAAGGCGTAGGTAGCTCTCACGCCAAACTTGTCTTTAAATTCACTATAATTCAGAAAGCGTCCTGTTTCGCTCACATCATTAATGTTATGCAGCCCCCTACTCATCCATTGCCCAATCTTCTCATCTTTAAATTTGGTTTCATTTGAATACCATAAACAACAGCGACCTACATCTAATAAGTCTATCACTATCGTTGAAGTTAACTTGGCGTACGCCATTATTGTCTCTTTCCAAAAAGCATTCCCTATCGTTTTTTTTCTAATTTTGCGAGCGATCGCGCGTTTCTGTTCCATAAAAAGGCACCTTGAGCTATTTCACTATCAAAAAGTGTTGTCCAAACCTGGGTAGAAACTAAATACCTCCTAACCCATGTTATCTTAAGTGCTGCAATGTAGGACTCTATCTCGATCATCGCTACTCCAACCTTCGTTATATGTTTTATACATACTGCTTCTTTTGATTCTGTCTGTTCTCCCACCCCATACAAAGTTAAACATCACCTGTTTTAGCTTGTCGATGAACCGCTTGGGTGGTGCAGGAAGAGCGGTAAATAAATGGGTAAATTTTGGTAAGAGCAACTACTTAATGACAATGACCTTTCCCTTAATTGTAAGATTACGACGCTTCCATCCGTTTATGATTGCCACAACTTGGTTCAGCCTATTTTCGAAATTTTCTTGAAAGACTGTACTTTTGTCGTTTGCATAATATACACCTAAGACCTTAAGTTTCTTCACCCATCGAAAATTAAGATCTTCACAGCCTTTCCTCGACTTCAGCACCCGCCCAAAAAGCTTCAGTTTTGCCTATATTTGGCCTAAGACCGGAAAACTTCGCGAATATTCCCAAGTCGTAGAATAGTGTTCTGCAACTGTTCACGCTACCATCTAGAAAACAGAGTATCATCGGCATATGCTGAAACCTTAAACTCGGTGCCGCCTACCGTTATGCCCTTAATGCGTGAGTTTTGACGTATTTTTTCCAACAAACATTCCATCACCACCAAAAAAATGTAGCAGCTTAAGGGGTCTCCTTGCCTACAAGATCTTTGTAGATCAATACTTTCCGAAATGTGTCCATTATAACCAAGTCTCGAGAAGGATCCAACATACAAGACATCAAACCACCTTACCACCGATTCGGGGAAATTTCGCTTCTTCAATACCTTTCTGATAAAAGTCCAACTTACAGTATTAAAAGCCCTTCAATATCCCAATCCCACTTTGTCAGCCAATCAGCGGCGGTCTACAGCTCAATAATGACGTCATTCGCCCAAATCTAAAAAAAATCATTTGTATAAAGTTAAGTGACTTTTCGAGTGAAAAATATCACCATTGTTTTCGCAGCACTTACTTCATATTTTCTACTACAACCAGCGTATATTTTACAACTTTCAGAAATGTGAAATATTCCCTTTAAGGGGTTTCTATGAAGATGTGAAAGCTTCTCAAGTCAATTTTCGAGCATGGAGAACAGCTTAGCTATCTCAACTCAAACCCCCATTGACAAGGTGAACTGTTCCCTTTAACCGGCGCCGTGCCGGGGGTTAGACACCCCCCTCAGGTTTTTCGAGGATAGCGTAAAAACGGCGGCGTGCAGCGCCGCCGTTTTCGGCACAGCTGTTCGGGCATCAATTGCCCACATTGTGTATATGTATAAAGAAATACCTCGAGTCATCTCAGGTCAGGTCACCAGACCAGGTCACGTGACCCCACCTAAAACAAACGTGTGGTCGTACCAGTCACAGTTTTTGGATGATCGGCTTTACACTTACAGGATTTCATAAGCTTATATATATCTACAATTCGTTTATCTTGGATTTTTTTTATATCAGCGACCTAAGGTCGGGTCAATTTCGTGACCTCCCCATTATAAGTCAATGGGAAATATTAAAATGCTTCCTATTCCAAGGATACGCAAGATATCAGTAATTCCTTCTGGATCATGTTATTATAGGCCATTCTTGATGACCTGGGTGCCCTTTTTGTTCAGTGACCCCTACAGGGTCAGCCGAGGTCATCCGAGGTCACCAACAGTTGTATGCCAATAACTCGACATAATGACGATAGAGAAGTGAAACCGACACCAATGTGTTTGTCTCGTTGAGGCACGTCTTCCAATATGCAACATGACCTACTTGGGTCACCACTTGACCTTGACCTGAGGTCAAATTTTTAAGTTGACCTAACCTAGTCAACACTAATAGGAGTCGAAGCGCCTTGACGATAGAAACACGATTGGATCAAAAGTATTGCCCTGTCGTTATTAGGTAAAAAGCTATTCGTGAAAAACTGTTTGGTAAAAAAATGCCTTTTTGACATTTCATGAGGTCTGGAGCCTAAACTATTGACCTGAGCTAAAATCGGAGGACACCTTGTCCATTGCATTTGTCAAGTGCTTTCCATTGCTCTTTCCGTTTGTTGCTAGCTATCATAGTCCTGTGATAGCTGGGGGTTTCTGGAGCGAAGTCCTAAAACTGAAAATTTTGACCTTTGATGACCTCTGATGACCTCAATATTGGCTTTAGGAAAAACAAATCTGAAGTATGTTCGAATGTGCTTGTTGAGAGCTTTCGAACGATCTTTTCCGCGTCTTTCTAGCCCTTTTAGTGTTTGCGTTAGAGGGGGGGGGGGGTCTTCCCCCGGCACGGCGAAGGTGGTGCCGAGCACCGGCACGGCGAAGGTGGCGCCGAGCACCGGCACGGCGAAGGTGGCGCCGAGCACCGGCACGGCGAAGGTGGTGCCGAGCACCGGCACGGCGAAGGTGGTGCCGAGCACCGGCACGGCGAAGGTGGTGCCGAGCACCGGCACGGCGCGGGTTAAGCTAGCTTAACGTTCATGTTATAAGCTTGACAAAGTAGGTGTGGTTCCCAATTATGATTTTTATTATTATTTTGGCTTAATTTGATTATGGGAATTGATCATGGGTATTATGGGAATAATGAATTGGGAATTGATTATGGGAATATGGGAATTACGGTGAGTGATGACATAGCCCTTTATTCATGTCAAATTAGTTCATGCTATTAATTATTTTTCATTTATAGTCATGCTAATTAACCACGGTAGTTGCGGCGCCCTCAAGCCCCCAAACACCACCACTACTAATGATTTGTTCTCAGCTCTCTTTCGCAACTTATGACACACGTTCCTCATTGTAATCAGCTTCATTTTTTTGCTCACATGACCACGGCCACCGCGTGAAAAATACATAAAATCTACAGGATTATTATTTTGTATCAGCATTTTGTATTCATGTGTTGGATGTATTTTTTCCCGCCTTCGTCTGGGATTCTCATACACCTGCTTTCGGTCCCCATAATCCTAGCCTAGTGGCATATCTTGGCCTCTCATACACACCACATTGGACGCCCCCCGCCAACATATGATCAGCATTGAGATTCAGCATTATTATATCACCATTCACCTGACGCTGTAGGACATTAAGACAGATGGGTGGGTGGGTACAAAGCTCTTCGGCCAGTCGTGGTTGGAGCCGACCTAATCCCACCGTGACCTCGGTTGGAGATTTGACCCCATCACGGGTCACGGCCTCGTTCAAAGCTAGCCTGAACCTATGCTGGCCTCGATCGGAGCTGGCCTCACCCCACCAAGGCCTCGGACGGAGCCGATCGCCCTTCATCGGTGATCAGTGGTAGGATGAGACTGCCATGGATCATCACATGGGACACCCGGTGACCGCCTAAGAGTCCATTTGAAGGCAATGGATCGATGGCGACAAAGCTCACCACAGTGGTGCTTTGACCGTCAGTGGTTTCCAGCTTGAATACTTCTCAAGTCAGTTTGGACCTCAATGGATCTGAAAATATATCATTTGCTCAGCAATGCCTTGCCTTATTAAAGGTCATTATTGATAAATCACTCTGGTTGTTTTCTTGGCTGGTATATACAAGGCTGGTGGTGGCTATTTGAGCAGGAAGTCATCACACATCATGAATATTAAGTGAACCTAGCAAACAGAGTTCGTCACGGGCTGGGCTGGCCCTATGGGCCATGGGCCGGGCCTGGGCTGGGCCTGGGCTGGGCCTCAACTTTAAGGAAATCACTGGGCTCTGGACGGGCCTGGTCTGAGATAATGTTGTTGAACTCAGGTCAGACCTGAGACAAATATTTGAGCCAGTAGTTCACTTCCACAGCAACACACTGTTGCTGTGGTTGTGACTTTTTGTTTGTTTTTGGTTGGCATAGTTGGTTCATTGTTTCACATGTATAGTATACAAGTAATTATGCTAGGATAGTGATTGATTTTTTTTATATGCTTAATCTGAACGGGCCGGACCGGGCCTGGACCTCAATATTATCCATTTGAACGGGCCTGGTCCGGGCCTGGACTTGGTGTTCTTGGGCCTGGGCCGGGCTGGGCTGGGGGTTAGTGGGCCCGTGACGACCACTGCTAGCAAAGTGTACCGCTCAGGGGCCCGGGAACAGGGGGAGGGGGCGCTTGTCCCCCCCCCCCCCCCAACATCTGAACCGGGGGGCGGCGCCCCCCACCTGGGCTGGGCCGCCCTTTGGCGTGGCAGAAGTTTCCCTAAAAATGAGCACTTTCAATTTTCTTCACAAAAAGTTATATAAAATATGGAAGCCTCCTTATGTCAGTTTCATTTGCTTTGTATGGTTTTCTTTTATAGCATGTCATATAAGTGTTATATAGCTTTCCCTTTATAGCAGTATCGTATACCTTTCTTTTCCTTTTTCCATTATGTTCTATGAAATATAATGGAAAACTTTGGTAGCAGTACATTTGGTAGCAGTTGTCTGCTTAGCGCGTCGTCGTTAAAATGACGCACTGACGGCGAGAAACATCTGCGGTATTTTGTTTATAAGTTTATCCCACGTCAACGTTACGGATGTGCTCAAACTGGCGTGCGGCCCTCTAGCTGTTCTCTCTGTCTCTGCCGACGGGGCGGCAATTGCAAGCAAGAGTTATCGTAGATGTCGTAGGCTACCGTGATACGGTGATGAAGCAGTCGGTGCAGCCCACACTGGTGGGCTTCTTCAAGAAAAAAGTCAGGCGTCAGGTACGAGTATTTTATCAGACGACAGGCGGATTCACAAAGGCATACGGTTCATAGTAGGATACGGGGGGTGGCCTGACCACCACTGTTTCATTTTTTTTTTGTATGAAAACCCGCACCGTGCCGGGGGCAGGGCGTTTAGACCCCCCCCCCCCCAAAGGTTTTTCTAGGATAGCGAAAAACGGCGGCGCGTAGCGCCGCCGTTTTTACCGTTTCAAAAACGGCGCACGGCGCACAGCGCCGCCGTTTCAGCCGCCGTTTTTGGCACACCTGCTCGGGCATTAATTACTCACATTGTGTGAAATTCTTGACCACGGGTCATCTTAGGTCAGGTCACGTGACCCCACCTCCAAACACGTTTGCGGTCGTACCACAGCCACAGTTTTTGGCCGATCGGTTTCAAACTTAAAGGGTTTCATAAGGTCATAGGTACCTACAATTAGAATATCTAAGATGTTGTATGTCGGTGACCTAAGGTTGGGCCAGTTTAGTGACCTCCCCATTATAAATCAATAGGAAATATTAAAATGCTTCCTATTTCGAGGATACGCATGATATCAGTCCAATTCCTTCTGGGCCATGTTATCATAGGCTATTCGTGATGATTCATGTGCAATGTGTGTTCCGTGACCCCTACAGGGTCAGCTGAGGTCACCAACACTTGTTTGTCAATAACTCGATAGAACGAAGGTAAATAAGTGAAACCGGCATCAATGTGTTTGTATCGTCGAGACACGTCTCCCAATATGCAGCATGACCTACTTTTGTCACCACTTGACTTTGACCTGAGGTCAAATTTATAAGTTGACCTAAACTAGTCAACATCAATGTGGTTCGAAGCGCCTTGACAAGACAAACACGATGTCGTCAAAATCATTGCATTATCTTTATTAGGTAAAACGTTATTTGCGAACAACGTTTTGCCAACAAATAACCCCTTTCAGAATCAGAATCAGAATCAGATATATTCTAAACATATCCAGAAAACTGGTTTTTCTATGTTCAGTCACAGAATACATGATATACAACACTATACAGTATACACTTATGAAACCACACACGTTTTCTCATATTGTGACATCCTAACAACAGTCATTGCCATCTGTAGACCATATTACTATCACACCCTAGTTATCAGACTTGTGGTGGTAGGGCGGGGCGTACTGCTTGTTCCAGTTCTGTAGGGCCCTAAAACCGAAGGACCGGCGCTGCAGTTCGGTTCTTATCAGCGGTAGCTGTAAGAGCGGTGCCGCTGCTGAGCGTGTTACGCAGTCTGTCACCTGACATCGGTAGGTGAGTAGGTTAGCTAAGGCAGACGGTGCATATTCCCTGCTCACAAGTCTGTTCAGTAGCGTGACGTCGCAGGTCTGGATCATACTTTCAACAGACGGCCAGCCCAGCTCGGTCAGCGCTGCGGTAACGTGGTCGTACTTCTTCAGGTTCGTAACAATACGCACCGCGAAATGTACGACCTTTTGAAGCCGATCTCGCTGTTTGTCACACGCACCTCCCCAGACGCAAGCACAATACCTCATCAATGGGAAGACCAGCGTCTCAATAAGAAAAGCCCTGAGGCCACGAGGTAATTTGGAGCGTATCTTTGCCATGCCAACCAGAACATTGTTACAACGCTGTACAACCATGGATATATGGTGCTCCCATGTCAGGACAGGGTCTAGTACGACGCCAAGTACTTTAATCTTAGTAGCACCGTCCAAGACATGGTCGCTGAAACGGATGGTAAAATCTTGGGTTTTCCTTCTTCGCGTTTTGAACAGAAGGAACTCCGTTTTTGAGGGATTGATTTTCAAACCATTCTGCGTGAACCAGGTGAGAGCTGTATCCAAGGTGCTTTCAATCCTGACCTTAAGAGCGTCAACATTCTTGGGTTCGACTGAATCAATAAACTGGGCATCGTCAGCGTACAAAACTACCTTACCACCAGTGATGTGCGATGTAAAGTCGTTTGTGAACATAACGAAAAGCACTGCTCCCAGCACCGAACCCTGAACAACACCGTGTGTCACAGGCATCGGTACAGATGAACAGCCCCGAACAGTCTGGGAGCGACCCGATAACCAGTCCTCGAACCAGTGCCTATCAATACCATACCATCCTAGTTTTTCTAAGAGCAGGTCATGTCGTACGCTATCAAAAGCCTTGGAAGTATCAGCTGTCACCAGCGTGGCTATACGACCTTCATCAATCTGGCGAGTTACATAGGTGATCGTGTCCAACATAGCAAGTTCTGTCGAGTGACCCTGACGGAAGCCGTATTGGTGTTGGCACAAAATATGATTATCGTGCAAAAATGTCTCCAGTTGGGTACAAACGATGCGCTCACATAGTTTTCCTAATACGGACACGATAGATATAGGCCTGTATTTACTAGGTTCCTTGCGATCCCCCGACTTGAAAGTAGGCACTATAGTCGCTGTTTTCCACTTTGCTGGTACCCGACCAGTAGTCAGAGAGCTGTTGACTACACTGAGTAGGTGCGGTCCGACTGCTGAAAATGTCATTCTCAACATCTGTATGGTGACCCCATCGTCACCGGACGCGTGAGAACTGCCCATCCGTTGCAGCGCCGAAGACAGGTCAGGCAGTGTTGCAGGAACTATGCGAAACGCGTTCGCACATACCCTTGGTGGTCGTGGTCCTAGTGTCTCCCCGACGTTCACGGCGACAGCGAGTGCTTCAGCTACGGCGGGGCCAACCGAAGCAAAATGGGTGTTGAGTTTGTTGGCCCATGCGTCAGCCTCTTCAGGCGAATCATCATCAGTTTTTATGAATTTCTTGTCAGTAATGAAGTAGCGTCTGATGTTTGGCCATGTGGCTCGTCGATTCTTTCTTTTGAAATGTCTCCTGCATGTATGAGGAACAGGCTTTGTACATTGCGCTCTTTACAGCGTTTCTGCACTGTCTGAACCACTCTCTTGTGTCTGCACTTGGGTTATCATCTCTTAACTTCCGTGCATGGTCTCGCTCTTTCATTTTAGCTCTGAGGTCTTCATTGTTGGTGAGCCACGGACAGGGCGGGTGACGGACACGGATGCGTTTGACCGGCATGTGTCTGTCGATGTTTCTGTTCCAGATTTCCAGAAACTTGTCGAGCTTTTCTGTCGGACATGCAGATTCATAAACAGGTGTCCAATCGTCCAAAATCATGTCAAGCCTGAGCGCATCCGGGCATAGCTGCCTAGTTGACCTGATAGTGATTTCTTTAGGCCGTCTCCGCACCCGGGCTCCCTTGACCCGAGCTGTGATCAGGTCATGGTCACTTAAATTACATGTGATCACCTCGGTGTCTGTGGTCAGATCAGGTGTATTTGTAATGAAATGATCTAGAAGCGTCGGCGTCTGGCTAGGGTGAGTCGGCGACTTTATCAGCTGCGTCAAGCTATAATCTTTCAGCAGCTGGCAGAAGGCTCCTCCCCAGGCTTGTGAGTATCCAGCAAGTCGAAATTGGTGTCACCGAGCAGGAACATCGGTTTACCCTTGGCGAGCACCTGTGTCAGCTGGTGACTGAGGTCTTGCAATGAAGGCGTGATGGCAGCGCTGGGTGGCCGGTAAACCACGCCGACGATGATCGGCCGCCGACTCACGACCTGAACCCACAGACAGTCAATGGCGGAGGTTACAGACCTGATGGAAACTCTCTCAACTGTAAGTGAGTCTCGATAAATGATGCAGACTCCACCTCCCCTACATAAAACATTTCGTGTAATCTTCTTCCTGTCACATCTTAACAATAGCCTGGAAAGATCAAGAAATTGTCATTGACGTCAGGTGCCAGCCATGTTTCTCCTACGCACAAAACGTCAATGTTCTTTGCCAACAGTAGATCTTTCACATTATCCAGAGATGGCATAATGGACCTCACATTAAGATGGCCGATCAAGAGCATTCCGTTGTGAGCATTAGTGTTTTGTAGATCGTTTCTTTGTCGCAGAGTCAACCGTGGTAGCTGTACCAGACAGCGGAGTTCGCGACTGGTCTCCAGAACCGGCGGAAATCGAAAGCCGTTCTGACCAGATCCCTCAATATAAGGACGATGCCCTACCTGAACAGGGATGGACTGTCCTATATTGGGGGCGGATTCTGGAGACCTGGCTAGTTTTTTTGTCTCAATTGGCTGGTAGCTTCTGTGACGTCTGGGACCATACCTGCAGTCCAGACCAAGTTTGGAGTTGTTAATGATAATGGACTTCTTTCCCTGCCATTTTGACTCACCCATTACTCCTACGTATGCTGTCATCCCCTGGATGTGATTCATTTCCTCCTTTTCGTTTTTGCTATACCACGGGTCCCATGGTTGTCCTTGGTTAGGCTGTTTGTCTTCTTTGCGTGTGCTTGGGGGTATGTTCCTATATCTGACATCCCGTTTCCACAGTCCTCGGGTGTCGTATCTCTGCGAGTTCCATGGTTTATCGTACCACGTTCTCTGGATGTTTCCGTTGCTGTGGTGCGATAGGTTAGGTCTTTAAGGACGGTTGTCTGGACGTCTTGTTGGATACCAGTTGCTCGATTGCTTCACCTGTAGTTGTGTATTATTCCCCTCGGTACGGACCACAGTGTTGCCAGTCAGTGTGCGGCTGTTGGTTATTCCGCCCGTATTTGAGAGCGTGTCTGTAGTCCATCTGCTGTGTCTGTGGATATTGATTGTGATAAAGTTGTTGGTGTTGCGGTCTGGTTCTGTGAGCTCCAATGTCATTGAATGGCTGCAGTGATCCTCTGTGCGGCTCTCTGCTACCATGTATTATATTATCTTCCAGACTCCTCTCGGGTGCTACTAGATTCCTCTCCGTCACATGCTGTTCAAGTGTGCAATGGGCAAACACGCCGCTTGAAGTCCTTGGGTTCTCTTGTGGGTCGGTTGTCTTTCCACCTTTCCCTTTTTGTTTTTCTTCTTCGTCTATTACATGATTTTTATCTTCCTCTCCCTCGCTTAGGGTTTCATTTTCGTCTTGCCCTTCTGTCATTAGTTGCACTACTTCTGTGATCACATGACCTTCCGCTGGCTGTTGGCCGCTTAGCCTCAGTAAATAGGCAGCGCAGGGCTGACAGAGCATGTGACCGGCCGGTTGCCGAGTGACTGGGCTATCCTGACCGTGTGTCCCTGGTCCGTTATTGTCTGCCTTCTCCTTCCAGTTCCGAGCCAGTTCCGCTCGGAGCTCTTGGTTCTCAGCTTTAAGTTGGCTAACTTGTGTTGCAAGTCCTACTTTCGTTTCACAGTTTTGCATGCCACTGTGCGTGTGGTGCTGCGAGTGGTCCGGCTTGGTATGCTGCTCTTTTCTGACGTCCTGCCATCCTGCTTTGCTCCTTGGCTGTGTTGCGGTTCCTGCTCTTCATTACTGCCATCCCTCATCTGCGCCTGCTTGGCATTGGTCTTCATTTCATTTGGTGTCAGCTCGTTACCGATGCGTACATCAATAACTTGTATCTTCCTTTCATCTGTTTCCACGATAACCTTCTCATAGCACTCTGTAGATCGACAGGTTTCATGGAAACCATCTAACTTGCATTTTTCCACGGCTTGCATGCCTTTCTTCGTTAGACGGTATTGTTCCATTTTCTCTAGCTTCGGTGCAGATACAATCGCAATAGCATCCGGTTGCTCCCTTTGGATATAATATTGCGTATGGACGTCTATGGAACTCATGGAAGTGTCGTAGATCGGATGTGTATGTATCCATCCTTTGATTGTTAGGTTATCTTCTTGCACTGCTTGTGCGACCAGTTCTTCGTTTGTACACTCGCATGATGCTGTTGTCCCTGTCTGATGTGGAACGATTAGGTGTGTTATTTCTTCTACTCCTTCTACGCCGTCAGTGTCCTTCCCTGCGATGTATGCCAGTGTTTCTACGTCTCTCTGTGTATTAGCATTAGCCAGAGCCAGGAAAGTGGCGACTGTGTCTTTTGGCATAGTGACTCTTGATCAAGGGCGGATCCAGGGGGGGGGGGCGAACGGGGCCATGGCCCCCCAAGCCTGTTTAAGGGGGGGGCAAACTATGTTTTGCCCCCCCCCCCCCCCTCAAGACGTGAAATCTAATGCATGCTATATTTGCGTTTTTAGAACGGAACTGGGCATCCCAAAATTGCAGCAGTCAAAATCAAGCTAGCCATAGTCAAAAACTGAAAAATTTCGCGCCGCTTCGCGGCATGACACAAGTTTCGCAATTGCATATACAAATTTGGAAAATTAATTCCATTAAGTGTCTTGCAGAGGCTCTCCTTGGCGGTAATTGCTGGCCCCAGGGCCAACTCTCTTCATAAAATATTATCTTTAAAGCGGGCTACATGTTTAGCTTGTCTGCCGAGTTCCGAAAAAGGCGACGCGAACGCAAAGACGCGGACTTCGGCAACCGGAAGCTGTTCCAGCGGTGTCCAACTTGTTGGCCCGAAGAGCTAATAGTGGGGACCAGGCCAGGACTATCTCCCCAAGCCATCTCCCCCAGGCTCCTCCAGATCCACAGGGACCATTTATGCGCGGAAATGAAATGTCGGTCTGCCTCTTCCTACTTTGAAACCATTTGCACCGTTACCAGTTTTTCGTTACAGTTCGGTACATAGGTATGTATACAGACTACAGTAATTATTATCATATGTACTATTGAGCGCAGACTGCCACCGGCCATCGTGATTTACTATCCGAGGCTAATGTATATGAAAAACTACCTTCATTTCAACATTTTGCATCATACCGAGATGTGCAACCAGGAAAAGGGGTTACCTGAGGCTTGGCTCCACTCACGGTCTGGTTCCAATATTAAAAATGCGTTTTCCACGACCTAAAATTAAAATGTTCACGCCGCTTCGCGGCGTCACATCAGTGGCCATCGTCATCGTCTTCGTTTCGTCGTAACGCTGAATTGAATGAATAACATTGTTAGCTTCTTATCCTCTACAAGGCTAAGAAGCTAAAAATGCCTATGTTTCTGGGTTCTATCAGGCAAACCCGAGCAAAAAAAAAATCGCGCCGCTTCGCGGCGCTAAATAACAAGTACCTACTATAACATGCAAATCCACATTAAAAATGTTGCAAAGGCTTAAATACACGCATAACAAATTGGGGTACATTTTTTCTCGTCATTTCAGCCGACCCCCCACTCAAAAATTATCGGCGACGCCCCTGGGTACAGCTGACAATTGACATAGTTTTTCTCAGTGTAAGGCAATGTCGGAACAATACAAACTGCAAGCTGACATCTTTCCTTTTTCGATATCCCAAAAGGTCGAAAACCTAAAAAAAATGGGAAAAAAATCGAAATCGTGTGGTTGCAAAATAAAGTGGCCCAAATCCGGGGAGAAATTCGAAATTGGGGGTAGGTAAGGTCCGCTAAAAAAACGGTTTGGCCCCCCAAACGGCCGGCTGGATCCGCCCTTGCTCTTGATAATGGCTCCTTTTGTTTGCATTTGTTTTTGCGCCTTTCTTGACAACCCACTCCTTGTTTGATTGGTCATATCCAAGGACTGACCAGTCTGAATCGCTGTCTGTGTTTTCTTTTGCGCTGCTTTTCTTCATCTTCTTTTGTGTTTTGCCTGCAGTGATCCACTTATCGTTTCCAGTGAGGCCATGTTCGTTACATACTGCCATTTCTGGGTAATAAGTTCTGCGCACGCCGAAGTTTTGGATGCTAAGCCATATAAGAATATAGAAGCGTACGTTAGAGAAAGTGTGAAGGAAATATCGTTCAAATAGACATGACAGGTTTGACGATATAATATATAATAGGTTTAATGTTAAATTATAGACTTATCGGCTACTAATCAGGTTTATATTCATATTCGAATTTTCGACCTTCACATTGAGGTCGTTATCAAGAAAGTTTAGCAACACTCTAGCTGATAAGAACGCAATATTCAAATGAATAAGGTCACTCGATTTTTGCTAACGTAGAAACGTGCGAAGTGGGAGTGACCTTATTCATTTGAATATTGCGTTCTTATCAGCTAGAGTGTTGCTAAACTTTCTTGATAACGACCTCAATGTGAAGGTCGAAAATTCGAATATGAATATAAACCTGATTAGTAGCCGATAAGTCTATAATTTAACATTATAATGCCTAATCAGAAAAGCTTAGAAACATACGTTATAATAGGTTTAGTTAGAGAAACTTTATTTTAATAGAGTTAATAAAAACCACAGCCTCATACTATGTAATATATTAATACAAAAATGAGACAAAAGAGACGACAGTTTCAGGCATGGCCCATCTTCAGGTCTGACATTTACGACACTACCCTTCTCGGCTTCTGGCCGTGGATTCAGGAACTAAAATAGCGAAATCCGTTCTGAGTTGTTTTCACTGGATGGTTTGAACGGTGGCTATACGGGACCGTGCTGAACACTGGCGGCGGCTGGCCTGTGCGGTGAATACAGTGGTGCTGATCCGTATATATATATATATATATATATATATATATATATATATATATATATATATATATATATATGGTGTATATATATATATATATATATATATATATATATATATATATATATATATATATATATATATATATATATATATATATATATATATATACAAGTGTCGTAAATGTCAGACCTGAAGATGGGCCATGCCTGAAACTGTCGCCTCTTTTGTCTCATTTTTGTATTAATATATTACATAGTATGAGGCTGTGGTTTTTATTAACTCTATTATACATTATGAGCCTAAAAAAAGCGCTATCCCACATTAAACTTTATTTTGGTGTGTTGTCAAAAATATTTATCTTGAAACTGAGAGATTACGTTAAAATAGCTTCACGTTTGCAGCGCATACTATTTGCTGGTGAAGACTGATGAATGCTACCTAAATTTCACAAATATATAAATTTAAGATCTTCAATATCTTCAATACCACTCCGATTCATAATCTTATTTCGCGGCCTCTGGCTAAAAAATAAATACTCATCATAATGGATATACTTTAAAGCTATATCAATGTTAGAAACCGCAATAATAGGAAGCAAAACGCGGAGCTTCAGCGAACACTGCTAACGAAAAACACCTCCCCTTTGACCTGTTATGACCTGTAGAGCCTAAACTATTGACCTGAGGTCAAATTTGATGATTTATTTTATTTGATATTTCAAGAGCTTCCGATTGCTTTTTTCTGTTTGTTCCTAGCTATCATAGTTCCCGAGATATTTGAGGGTTTCTGGAGTGATGTCCTAAAACTGGAATATCTGACCTTTGATGACCTCTGGTGACCACAATATTGACCTGAGCCAAGAAATGTGAAATAGTTTTTCAAAGTGATTTGTGATAAGCATTTGAACGGTGTTTTCGGTTTTTGTCTACGTGCCATAGGAGCCGAGTTCGTGTGTGTCGGGGGTCGAAACGCCCCCCCCCCCCTCCCCCGGCATGGCGAAGGTGGCGCCGAGCACCAGTACGGTGCGGGGTAATCTTCAATGAGGAAAATTTGAGAACGAAAAGGTGCATCAAGATGAGAAGTGAGAAGTCTGCCCAACTTTTTTTCTCGCCCCCCCCCCCCCCCTCGAACTTTAAAATCGTTCCCTGGCCCCTGGTACCGCTTGAGATCTCAAACCACCGAGTGCTCCCGAATGAGACCTCTGAGCTTCACTCATCGTCTGAGCTTCGCTCATCGCTCTGAGCTTCGCTCACCGTCTGAGCTTAACTCATCACCAAACTTTCATCTGGAATGTCGTCATCTGACGGCGGCAGTATGAACAGTTGCGGCGCTACTCTGGACCGCAGCCGTGCAGTCACCTGCGCCGCTGACAGCGGTCATCTCGGCTGCCGACCCAGCCCTGCGCCTCATTCGCCACCGTATTGGCGACAGTTGCGGCGCAGTGGCGGCCATCCCGCCGCAGCTGACGCGCCAGGATCGGCGCAGCGTCCAGCGGTGGGACGCTGGTTGCTGAGCGGAGGGCGGAGAGAACCGCCCGCCAGGCCCGCCGCCAGTGCGACGCACACCGCCGACGACGACGGCGCGGCAACGCTAGGCACGCCCGCGTCCCACGCTCCGCCGCCGCCGCTGCTGTCGGCAACGCCGCAGGCTTCGACGTGGTTCGACGCGGGTCTGTGTGAGAGCCCGACGCGAACCGAGAGCCGCTCGTAGCCTCACGGGCGCCGTCCGTTGCAGGAGGCGACGCCATGGCCGCCAGCGTGCCGCGACCCCTGAAGAAGTGCAAGAGCGCCACGTTCAAGATAGATGAGACGACCTACACGATCGGTAAGTACCGGACCTGCTGAGCGCCGCCTGGGTACGGGTGTCGACTTCAGCTCGAATGGTGCTCACCACGCCTGTCCAACGACAGTTTTAGGGCTTCGAAACGAAGAGCGCAACACCAGCTAAGCTGGTGTCGGTTTAAAGAGACCGTCTGGTTGAATTGTGGAGGAGCTTGTTCGATTTGTGGAAAGGCGCCGATAAAGGTCGGCGGTGTCTTGTTAGGAACGACGCAAAAACGCTTAGCTAACGATGGGATTTTCGAACAAGAGACGCCACTTGCAGATTAGTTTGACTAATTTGTGCGTCTCGACGGGGAAAAACACTTAAAGCGCGGATCGATCGGAAGGCATTTGCGCGAGAAATAGGCCATTAATTCGCTCTGAGCGCCCACATGAATATCCAAGACGCCAATAAACGTGAAAGTTTATGATTGGTCCTCATTGCCATTATAGAAGCGGTCCACTCGCAAGGCTGGCCTCATCGTGAGTGGCTGCAAGTTGACATGCAATAACTGGACGAACATATGACCTTGTTGGTGATGCCTCCCTGAATAACTACGACATTATGCTATCCATAATGATGAATGTTGAATTTGTGTGTGAAACGATTGCAGGTTTTTAGTTTATGCCACTGTAATATTGATTCAGGTGTCGATCAGTGCGATCAGGGTGATTTTCATTGATTTTGTTTTGCATTTTTATATAATTGTTTAAAAGGCCTCTTGGAATATGCACATACGAGCTCTTGACGGAAAGAAGGAAGCGCCTTGACCTCCAATACGTGTGCAAAATAAAGCAAGAATATCCCACGTATGACTGGATTTTCGACTAGCCACTAGCGGACTGATCTGGACAACTCGCCAGAGTCCCTCTTGGACCCTCGTTTCTCATGTCGAATGATATGACCAGATGCAGCATTCCGGCATCGGTCTCGAAAGCTTACCCACACGACGCACCTGCCGAGTAGAGCCCTGGGGTGGATGGGAAGCGTTTCTTACGCATCCGAAAGAAGGCTGCTTTGCGTGAATTCCGAAAAGCACCAGTACTAGTCGCACCCACGTGTGGTGCACACCAACGAGAGATTTCGTACCGTTCAACGCTTTGTCGAATACAATGGACGCACAATGGACTTAACGAGCCAGGCTGCTCTCTCTCAACCGCCCCTCGTCCCAGCATTGACAGATATGTAGCGGCAGGCGCAGTAGAATTGAGGTGGTAGCGCTGACTAGACATCGCATCGGCCACTGCTACACTTCCTACAGCCATCATTTGACCGGATCGGAACACCCTGTGCGTAACCACGGCAACGTTCCACTGAGCGTAAAACGCGTCTATCTCCCAACGACATCTGCGAACACTTGGAATGCATAAACTCGGATTTTTCTCCCAAGACCAGTAGTGCACGCAGGATTTAATTTCGGGGGGGGGGGTCAGATCCCTAAGAGCGGGCCCCCTTGTATGCGGGCCCCCACCCGTTTTTTATAGAAAACTTCGCGGATTTCGGTCACTTGATTTTGAGCGGGCCCCCTACAGCATGGGATCTGAGACAATATAAACCAATGTCGTGTAAGGTGACTGCGTGTGCTACTGATGCGCGAATTTAGGTGTGTGTGCCCCTATCAGTGCGGTACAACTGTCGAGAGTTGACGAAATGAGGTCAATGACCAGGGCTGGGAAACCCTAGCTGTGTGTCACCGTTGGGATTCTGAAGCCCCAAGTTTGTCACCAGTGTTGTTTTCCTACAATTTTTTAAACTTTCCTAGACAAAACGTTTGATACTGACATACATAGGTTTGGTTATTTGTTGATTGGGGTTTTAGGGTGCGACGACTACTGGAGTCAATTTGTGGTAATAGGGTATTCAAATGTTGCCTTGGTGCACTATGTTGCTACTTTTGCAATGCTGCCATCTGTCACAGTACTATGACATCATAACGTGCTGCCATATTGTGCACCAGCATGCAAATATGTTCCTTAGTCAAAGGTTGTCAACAATAACACGCGTTGAAAGCAAAAATGAATATAGAACAAGAAAGACAGATGGCCCCTCAGAATCACTCTGCACCCCCCTCCCCCAGATTAGCAGGATAAAAATTATCCTGTTGGAGTGGGAGGAGGGGTAACAAACGGGGATGATGCTCCTGTACCTACATACCAAGTTCAAGTTCAGCACATACATGGGCAACTTTAGAGGAAAAATTCATACAAATGAGACATCTTTAGCACCTCAACATACCACATCAGACACTAAACTACACTGTAAACTCATTTCGACAAGGATTTGTTTTTTAACCACTAGCGTTTGTCAAAAATACAAAAATTTGGGATGTCAGAAGACGAGTTCCTCGTCACAACTCGTCGAATCAACAAGTCAAACGCTATCTTTAATACCAATACCTAGTTGTGCATTAGTAATATTGACAAAGAATAGGGAGCCTATTGTAAAAATGACACGGATCTGCTCCGTATGTGTATAACATGTGTAACAGTGTATGTGTAAGCCACATGTTTGTTGGCAGAGTCAGCGACACGTTCGTTAAACTTGTGCTGGAATCACAATTACGTGGATGTCGCACGTTGTTCATAACAAGCACAAGCATGTGCCGCGTTAAGCTTCATACGATAATCTCGTTCGCCATTTTGGATGACGCGATTTTCTAAGACGTATAGTTATCTGTCATTAACAATTATGCAAATGGTCTCACTGATAATTTGCTGTTATATTGCTATTTGATTTATCTCGTAAGCTTATTGGTTGTTTGGTTTATTTTTTTAGCGTATTGTTTTGCTCTCTGTGTGGTAAACAAGAAAGTATCTCAGTTAGTATCCTTCGCGAATGTTATTCCCGGCATGCGGCTCAGTAGGGCACGCCGGTTGGTCTTCATGGTGCTGGCGTTGGGCGAGCCGTGCGCGTGTTGTCTTGTTTTAAGTTAATTGTTTTTCTTGGATATACATCCCGCATCAAGATGTGCATTTTGCTGGTTGATTGAGTTGAGGTGAACATATAAATCAAGATGAAGCATATAGGTATAGTGACATTGAGGTATGTGTCCTCTAAGGCCCAGTTCCCGGTGCGTTTCAGCAGACTGAGAAGATGGTGAGCGTTCAACTTCTTGTGTTGATAATGTGATCGGGTGTTTTCATATATGCCAATATGTGCATATATTATGATTTGGAAAGTTGATGAATCGTGAGTCATATTTCCTGTATAGATATGGTCTTGGCGTCAGTCGGGACCGAGGCTCCCGGGTTGTAGGTATGTTAAAAAGGTGCCTTGTATCGTTTGAGGCTGGGATCATCGTTTCGTTTTGAAGATTATTGAACCATCTTTTTGCGTTTGTGTTCACGTCAGATGACGTTTGTTTCGCACGTCACAGGACGTTTGTGTCGCGTCGGAGGATACGCAGTACGCATGTCGCATGTTACACACCAGGATTATGACTTATGCTGGTTTTCAAATATACTTCAAAGAGTTTTGTCATGTTTTAGCACTGGGAGCTGCAAACTGTCTACGAACACCTCCTGCGTAAAACTACGATTACAAGGAAGACTCCTGTAGCATAATTCGGGTCAGTGCCTGGTAACCTACATACAAGTACAGGTCTGCACCGGATAAGCGCTGCTTTGATTACTGACGTTTGCCTTGTTTCGACACAACGATGACAAAGATCAGCCTTGTTAGACACATACAGGTACGTGGTTCTATCTGGTAATGCCATAATCACAACATGGTAGACGTTCGTAGACATTACGATGACAAAGTGGTCCTTCGTAGTTCGTTCAACCAACTACGAGTGAAAAGGTTGTAAGAAGATACAAACGACTCGTGATATTAACGACTCAAAACGTTGTTTTAAAACAAGGCAAAGGGTATGCGGATTTACGCTAAACTTGTATGCTTGTAAAAGTGGCAAATGCTTGTTGAAATGAGTTTACAGTGTTGCAGATATTCTGCCTTTGACCAATATAGCATAACTTTTCCACACATTTGGTAGGTCCTTTCCTGATGGGTGAGTTCAAGTTATGGCAAAACCGATGCTGAGTGCATCATATGGTCTTCTTAGGCTGAATTTTCAACTATCTATTGTTAGTTTGTAGGCTGAATTTCCCACTTGCACCATGGCTTCAAAGCAATCCCAGGACCCTGCTTGGAGGGGGGAGGGGGGGGGGGGGGGGGGGGCTGCAGGTCAGGCCCTACTGGATCAATCTGTCTCCCCCCAGACTGGTTATTGATTCAACCTTTGGGGAATGATTCAATCATGATTCATTTTGGAACTTGAATTATTCAATCACCTTTTGATTCATGAATAACAAATTTGAGAATTGATTCTTCCCGATTCAAAGAATCAAAACAATATTTTAATTGGTTCACATTTGATTCAACATTTAAATATATGTTAAATATATGTAAAATCAATAAAAGTGGAAACTTATAAAGCCATAGGTATATATTAATTATGATCATTACAACATTGTTACAGCAATGATATTTCAGTAGAAATGAGTGTAGCCACTGGGACTGCATTGTATTTGCACAATTTACCGTGCACACTTTAATTGTTAAGAATTGTTAAATTTGATTCATAGTATGGTATGTCACAGTGTCATATGGTAACATCAGAAAGGCAGCAGCATTGTGCACCACAGCAAAATTTCAAAATGTATTATCATGAAGCCGTTATTATTATTAATAGGTTACCTATGTTAGGTTAAGTTTAGTTTAACAGCTTTGTCAGAAGAAATACAGACATTTTTTCTGTGGTGCACTATGCCTAAATTTATTCTGACAAAGTTGTTATTATTCATAGGTAAGGTTAGGTTAAGTTAAGTTTAGCAGCTTTGTCAGAAGAAATATGGGAATTTTGCTGTGGTGCACAATGCCGCTACTTTTCTGATGTGACCATATGCTGTCATACTGTGCATAGCGCGGCACACTACCTTAGTCAAAGATTACCAAATTGCATACAAAAGTGCCACATTCCCCATGCCCATGGCAAGGCACCCATGCCACATTCTCTGAAGAACACCCGATACGTCAAAGCAAGATCCTGATGTCAACACTTGCACATATTTAGTATTTACTGGAAAGCCAGAAGGTATGTACACTTAGTAGGCAGCCTACCAATTTGGTAAGGACACGAGCCATTCAACCTTGAACTCGGATGACCAACGGATGACGTTACTGGCGGTAGCCGGCTCCTTCGTCGGCGCCGCGCTCACGCAGCAAACGTAGTCAGCCGCCAGTTACAGCTCGCTGTTTCGTACGGCCAGGGATTCACGAAGACGAGCGTGGTGAATTATCAGTGTCCATTAATTCCTAGCACACATGCTTAATTTAATGATTCTTCCCCACTGAATTGTCGGATATGCTGTGAAACGCGCCGTGACATGCCGTGACTCTGCCTCCAGTGACGTCACATCAAGCTTCGGGCTCAAACGAGGTGGCTATAGCGGTGTCACCCCCTGCGATCCGCAGTCCGCATACAAATCTAGCGCAACACAAATCACTAACGCCCCGCTGGACGGCCTCTGTTCCGTACCTGCATATTTCATGGGAGCCTAACGGAGCCACACTACCATTCTGTCTCCGTTGTAATTGAACAGCGTGTGGCGTTCACGTGCCGTTTCCCAGCCGCCAGCTGCGTACAGTGCTCATTATTGCTGTGCGCATGTTTTGTTCCGTGAACAAACGAACTCGTTGTATCGCTTGCTTATGGTTTTTACCGGCAGGATTATTTTAGAACTGCATGACTATTTTGGAGCCGCAGGATTACCCGAAAGTTGGTTTCTGCATTGGAATAACAACATTATTTAGAGTTGGGATTTCCATTGGGAAACTTAATTATATCTAGGTGCAAGAATCATGACAGAGGTGATAATTTGCAAAGGTACCTACTTGTCTGTCTAAGATTTGTCACCGATTACTCCACCGATAGCTATAGATTTGTCGTCGATTAGAATGGCAGAACGGTAACTTTTCCCAGCCCTGTCAATGACAACACGCAGTAGCGGTGACTGGTGAACCGAAACGAAATTTTCGTAGCAGGTATGTGTGATCGGTTGGCGCGATACATGGCTGATTTTTACAACATACAACATCGCAACAAATGTGGAGACGGTCTCGCGCATGACTTGGGAAGGCACAATTCCAACGGATCCAGGGCCTGGTGTCAACCAGTTGCTGCATACCTGTCTGGAAGCTGCGCACAGGCTTTCTGGAGTTTGGTCAAAATGAGAGAAGCACGGGGAACAGATCGCGTCAAAAATGTCAAACGTCGTAATAACTAGTTTTTTTTCTTCGGGAAATCTGCTACCCATTGTCTTTGGTGGGCTTGGATACTCAAAATCATCGGTATTTAGGTACATACCTAGTATTGACGATGAAACGTAACATGTGCCAAATATGGAAGCATTTCATCAGTGAAGTTGAGCGTTACAATATTATTTGGCTACGTCCACAGGTGTTTGAGATGCTTATGCGCAAATTGTAGTGTAGATAGAAACCGTGTTTACACGGGACTTTATATTCTCTATGCATTAATTAATTATCTCTTCGGAAATTGAGGCAATTTTAGAAATTGGGCCAAATTATGGCGTTTTTTTTATTTTCTAACATCCCAGATTATGTCCGCTACAGGTTTAACCCTCGCCCTACGGGGGTCCTAAAACGACCCCCTGAGGTTTTTCTTGCATACCTTTTTAAACATGCGGATAATCGTGGTGAAATTTTCAGTAGCTGAGTTTACAACAATTATACGTATTCTGTACACATTTCATTGAAATTGGTTGATCAATTTGGGAGATAATGATGTTTTGATGACGTCATGTTGGTGGGAAAATGATAAATGTTTGAAAAATCGTATAAAGCAGAGTTTTGAAGAAAATTGCAAACTCAATTCAGCAAAGATATCAAATGTAATTTTCTTTAAAATGTCAGTCTCATATTTTCGAAATGTTGGGTTTTTGACCCCTAAAATGAACACAAACTGACTTTTTGGAAAAATCACCACAAAATAAAAAATTTCAAAGATGTAAAAAAAACGGAATATATGTGAGAGAACTGAGTATGGACAATACTCAAACCAAATTTCAAAGCGATATCTCTATTTTTGACTGAGTGATGGCTCCCTAAGTGTAAGCAACTCATGACGTCATTTTTTAATAACTTTTTGGACTTTTTTACCATTTACGAATAAATAATTACCTTTTCTGTATTTCTGAGACAACACTGGTCCAGGAACATGCCTTTTTATTTACATTTATCGATTTCTAATTTTGATTTTTTTCTGACAGAAAAATCGCTGTTCTGGATGTGGTCAATCGAGGTCATTCACTTGATCTGAAAGTTCACTCGTTGACCTGAAACCTAAAAGTTGCATACCGTTATATTCCAAACATTACAGGCAACATGTTGGTTCTCACCGCGTTGCTCTATGTTGCTTGGTTTGGAAGTTAACAAGGGGTATCTTTTTAGGACCCCCCCCCCGTAGGGCGAAGGTGAAAAAGCTCCCGTTAGGCGAGGGTTAAAATTACAAGCCTTTGGACGTCAAAGTCCCGTGTAAACTACGCTAGGCTACATTCGTGAACGGAAATGAATTAACCCTGGAGGCGCTGGGTGGGGAGGGGGATTTCCCCCCCCCCCCCTTCTTAGTTGGCTCCCGCCATAATCAGAACACGCATATAGACTTGACTTGATACTTTCGGCAACTTGAAATGAATAGCTAAGCCACGTTTTGGCAAACAATTGGGTTCCGGCCAAGCCAGGTCAGGTCAAATGACATGACCGCCAAACAACTTCAAGGTAGCACCACCGGCACAATAGTTAATCGGGCGACATGAAACTCATGGCACGTCACGAGGTCATTAGGGACTACAATATCTCGGATTTTCTATATCGGTGACCTAAGGTCAAGTTATAAAATCGTGACCTTTTAAATGTAACTCCAGGGAAAAAACGCATATTTGTCAGTTGTAAAGGGATAAATGTAGTTCATGTTTGCTCTAGCCACTAGTTTTGGCCAGACTAGACCTGACCGGGCCCCATGTCACGTCTCTGCCAGCACCGGGGCCTTGATCGGGCTCCTACCAGGAACAGGCCCCTACCAGTAACTGGTCCGTATAAAAAAAAATGCAAGGAGCGGGCTCTGTTGTGATCGGGCCCTCGTCCTGATCGGGCCCCATATCACGCCTTCGCCAGCAACGGGCCCCTGCCTCAACCGGACCTGACCACGACCGGACCCCTACCAGAAACGGGCCGGTATCAAGAATATATAAGGACCAGGCCCTGTTGTGACTGGGCCTTCGTTTTGAACGGGCCCCATATCACGTCTTTGCCAGCACCGGACCCCTGCCTCGATCAGGTCTAATCAATACCGGGCCCATACGAGGAACGAGCGCGTGCCACCAGAACGTGACCGTATACAAAATTTGCAAGGACCGGGCCCTGTTGTGACGGCCGACGGGGCCCTCGTCCTGACCGGGCCCCATATCACGCCTTTGCTAGCACCGCGCCCCTGCCTCGATCGGGCCTGACCAAACCGGGCCCCTACCAGGAACGGGTCCGTATCAAGAATTTGCAAGGACCGGACCCTGTTGTGACCGGGCTCTCGTCCTGACCGGGCCCCATATCACGCCTCTGCCAGCACCGGACCCTGTCTTGATCGGGCCCCTATCAGGAAGGGGCCCGTATTAAATAATTTGCAAGGAGCGGGCCCTGTTGTGTCCGGGCCCTCGTCCTGACCGGGACCCATATCACGCCTTTGCCAGCACCGGGCACCTGCCTCGATCGGACCTGACCAAGACCGGTCCCCTACCAGAAAGGGACCCGTATCAAGAATATGGAAGGACCGGGCCCTGTTGTGACCGGGCCCTTGTCCTGACCGGGCCCCATGCCACGCCTTTGCCAGCACCGGGTCCCTGCCTCGATAGGGCCTGACCAAAACTGGGCCCCTACCAGAAACGGGCCCAAGAATATGCAAGGACTGGGCCCTCGTCCTGACCGGGCCCCATATGACGCCTTTGCCAGTACCGGGCTCTTGCCTCGATCAGGCCTTACCTAGACCGGCCCCTGCCAGAATACGGGTCCTTTTTATGCGGGCCCCCTTATAAATGTCGGGGGGGGTCAGCTGACCCATTTGATCCCCCTGCGTGCGCCACTGCCCAAGACATCGCTCGATGATGCGCTAGGCGACAATGTAACTGTCAACATTGAACAAGTTCCAATCCAAAGGAGTTCCGATTTAATATTGTGTTCAATTTCCGCCAGTTACTGTGATACAATTTCCTTAATTAGGTAGATAGGCGCTTTGGCCAAGTGCAAAAAAATGACACCAAAACCCACCACTTAAGGCCGTATGACTGCCAAATAACCTTGCCTACACTTTTAGAAACCCCAAAATAATTTAATGTACTCTCTAAGTCATCCACTGCACTTTCCGATCCGTAAAATGACGAAGAACAATAACAATATCAGAAGTGTTTTACCGGACGATAACACCAATACTTTTACAACGGGAGACTTCAACGCCGAAACGGCGTTTGCAATGGTTTACAAATAAACAAACCCGGTAGGATACATTTTCGATTAAAAAAAATAAAAATGTATCATGTTAAGAACATACCAAGACATAAAAATCACTCCGCCAGATCAGAAATCTGAATTCGGCAAATGACGACGTGGTCTAATGCACAGTATGGCAGCATATGGTAACATCAGAAAAGCAGCGACATTGTGCACCACAGCGGAATTTACATATTTCTTCTGACGAAGCCGTTAAACTAAACTTAACCTAACCTAACTTAATAATAATAATAACAGCTTTGTCAGAATACATTTTGACATTGTGCACCACAACACAATTTCCATATTTCTTCCGACAAAGACGTTAAACTAAACTTAGCCTAACAAAACATAACCTAACTCATTAATAATAATGGCTTCGTCGGAAGAAATATTGAAATTTCTCTATGGTGCACAATGCTGCTGCCTTTCTGATGTTACCAGGATGCTGTGACGTCCAGACTTGTATACGATTTTTTTCTCTCAAACGATTCAATCACGACTAAAAATCACCATTAGTCGATTCAATCACGACTCAATCAGACCTTCACTTTTTTATAATTCGATTCAATCAAAGACTTTGAGCTAGAGCTTTCGACTCAATCGATTAAAAATGACCTTGAGCCATATCAGTCACGACTCAATCATTTTGAATCATATAACGACTCAATCACAACTCAAACTATGACTACTAGAGATGCCACTTTTAAGCCCTGTTGCTACCCGCCCCGCCCCGCAAACCGTCTTAAACTACCCGCCACTAACCGCTTACCCATATAAGCTGCCAGCTACCCGCTGAAACCCGCAAAGGAAATGTGCAATTTCCAGAAATATTAGGATGAAAATCATTTCATAATGAAAACACATTTTTCAATAACATTCAAAGCTATTAAACAACTGTAGTCACTAAAAAAACAAGTAAACAAAATATATAACATTAAGTCAAGGGCCTAATAGATCTTAGAAATGCCTGAACAACATCATGTCGGGTCAAAGTAGGCAAGGACTTCCTCCTGACAGCTCACACGCCATGCATCAGCCTACATATAATCAATAAAGGTGTGCATAAACGGCATACTACAGCAACTAGCTGTTTCTTGTAAGACAAATCAGGAAGTAAGCTCATGGGCCATCCTCTCTTATTTTTCCAGACGAATCATACATCAATACGAGACAACAGAGTTAAGATTGATATAGGTGCATGGGAACTTGTACATGGGTCTTTTGGAAAATATTGGAGGATATGGTTAGCTAACCAAAACTATGCATGCCCAATCCCCAGCATTTCAATCTGCACCTCTGCCCATATATTACATTGGCTATTGTTTCAAGCTTTTCAAAATGTGTATACGAAAATAAATTTAATTTCCTTGTTTGCTACCTACATCCCAATTCCAAAGATGCACACACCAATAGATCTTCACTCTTCAGTACAAATATTGAATTTTGCACTGATTTAACAACATCTCTGATGCGTCACAGATGGTGATTTGCGAACAGCTGATGAAATAGTGACATCACAACAAAAATGTATATGTTTTGTAAGCTAAATATGAAGAAGAAAAAAATAACACTTTTGAAGCAAAACGTCTATCACAGTTCCAGAAATAAAACTGAGTCAACTAATATTTCGAAATATTTTGTATAGACCAAATCAAACATATTGACATCAAATTTTGCTCCCACTTTCTGGGCTCAAATGTGATGTTATTTGGATGTGTGTGTGACAGATGTGGACGAATGTGCATGGAAACCCATCTACCAAGGATATGGAGGCAATGCTTACGTCACGATCTCACCTGATCACAACGTAAATATGTCCCAAAGAACACAACAGTTGTCGCACATCTGCGCAAGAGTTTTATTTCGCGATATCTTTCAGTGGGCACAATGATATGAAATGTATTGGTGCGAGCGTGGTATAGGTCATCCCTGAGGTCAGCATAAGATTTGAGTAAATTGGTGATTTTAAGTTATTGGTTTGAAAGTCACAAAGTCTATACCCTTCTGTATGAGGCCATTGAAGGCCATTTTATGAGGCCTATCAAGGCCATTGTTTTGGTTTATCTTTAGCCTATTCTCACAGTGACTTCTCATACAACCCGATTTCAATTTGATGCTGCTCCAAAGAGCTGAAGTTTGTGTTCAGTTTGTGTGGCCGTGACCAGGCGCGTAACCACCACTGGGGTCACTGGGGATCAGTCCCCAGTAACATTTTCGGATTTTAACATTACACCATGGGCGTTGCATGGAAAGAATCGACTTAAAAGTTCTTCCGTACCGACCTACTTTCGGAAGGTGGTTACGCCTATGGCCCTGACAGCTCAGGTCTGAATCTGATACAATATAACGTTAGGATATAATTTTACTTATCTTAATCACGATGTAAAAGGATTGCATCTTCGTGTGAAATCAGTCACAGTCTAATTCTTTTCAATGTTTGTGATAATTATATTTTGATGCTAGCGACCTTGCTTGTGCTACCTGCTAGTATTTTACCCATGTACTTGCTACGGTGATTTGATAGTGCTGCATCTGTATTTATATGTTGAAATTGTTGATGGAGATAACCTACATGGTTGGCAACTTGAAGTGTTGGAATTTGGAGGTTTCTTTTAAGCTTAAAATGTTTGTTGATTGAGTCGCGAACCCAACTCAGTCAGCTCTCTTAAATATTTGTTGCCGGCTCAATCATGGTTTCTACCTGAGCTCTTCGATTCAATCACGACTCAAAGCCAAGTCCTTAACAAATTTAGCGACTCAATCAGTTTGAGTCGCAAAAACTGCTTGATTCATGAGTCGCGATTCAATCAGAGTTGAATCGTATACAAGTCTGGTGACGTCATACCATCTGCCATAATGTGCATAACAGAAGAGTATTCAGCTGACGGTAATATTACGACAGACTGAAAAGTGGGTTATCTTTGCCACTGTCTACATGATGGTCTGTGGGGGTCTGGGGTAGGTTCCGCAGGGCAGCGGCCAGCGAGCGAATGCGAGCGGAGCGTTCTAAACGTGGATCCCTGCAACCGTAATTGCTGTAAAGGTTAGGTCAGGTTTATGTATCGTTTTTGGTGACGTCATAACCTTGGTATTACTGGTACACTTTTCTGTTTGTTGTAATAATACTATCTTCTTTTATCAATGAAGTTTAACCCTTGTTTGAGACTTGGCCTAATTAAGAAATAATGATACAAATGAATTCAGTCTCAAAATTAGGAAAATAGTAGAAAAAAGTGTCACTATATTTCGGCACAAACCTTCATACTGATGAATTAGTGATGTCACCTGATGAAGGTTTGTGCCGAAATATAGTGACACTTTTTCGACTATTTTCCTAGTTTTGAGACTCAAGTCATTTGTATAGTTATTTCTCTTTTATTTTATTAGGGACCTCAAGAACACCATTAACTGGGGAGGTGAATTACTAAACTATTATCTCATGGTTAAGGTGGTTAAGATTAAGGTGTGCTAGGTGTCCAGTGATGTCTATTTTGTGTATATGGTCAAGTAGTGTTGAAATGTTGAGTGTGTTGGCAGGGGCGGAACTTTATATCTCTTTGGGAGGGCCCGAGCCTACCCCTCCCATGATGATATGAGCCCCCACCCCCCAATGGTGCTCCGGGCCTCCCCCTCCAATTTTTTCCAAAATTTGTGCCCCTCTAAAATTTCATGGACTACCCGTACAGATTGCTCTGTTTTGAATTTTGCGTATTTCATCATATCAAGATATGATCAAGATATGATTAGGAGTATTCCATCTTAGAAGTATACGAGTATTGTGATTCCATCTGCGACTGCTTTTCGATTATGATATAATGGGTAAGTTGGTAGTATGGATTCTTTTCTGCTAACAAGTCCGTAGATACAAGGTGCTGTCGTTCAGATTAGCGAATAGCGGAGGGGAGCATGACGAATTAGCGAACGGAGTGCTCTATTTAAATGGTGTTTAATAGAGTTTGTTGTAAATTTAGTTTTTGCCTGAAATAAGACTGATAGTTTATGCAGCCTTTTTGGCTCCCTGGTATTGCAATATCCTAAATATCTAACATCCGTGCTAAAATAATAGTTTGATACGGAGGAACATCGAGGGGATCGAGGGCATCGGGTCATCGTGTCATCGTGGCCAGGGGGCCTAGGGGGTCCATGGCTCTTCCAGGAGGTTAACTGAGGTCGGCCTGGGGGGTCTTTGGTTGACCTGACGAGCCCTCGGTCAGCCTGAGCGAGCCTCGTTGGGCCTGGAGGGGAGCTCGGTCGACCTAAAGGGGTACTCCGTCGACTTGAAGGAGTCATTCATCCATCCGAGGGGATTCCAGTAGGCCTAAGGAGCCGTTGTTTGGCCTGGGGGTTCCCCTGCCGGCCTGGGGGGGCCTCAGTCGGCCTGAGGGACCTCGGTCGACTAGGGGGAGGGGGGCTCGGTCGACTTGATCGAACCTCGGCCGGCCCTTAGTCGGCCTGAGGGGTGTCCAGTCGGACTGACCAGCTCTTCTTCGGCCTGAGGGGCCTCTGTCGGCCTGGAGGGGTCCTCGGTCGGCCTGGATGGAAGCTCGGTTGGCCTGAAGGGCCCTCGGTCGACTTTATGGGCCCTCGATCGGCTTGAGGGGACTCTTGGTCGGCCTGGGGAGCTTTTGGTTCGGCCTGAGGGGCTCTTTGTCGGCCTGAGGGACCCTTTGTCGGCTTGAGGGGCCTCTGTCGGTCTGAGTGGCCCTCAGTATGCCTGAGGGGATCTCGGTCGGCGTGAGGGGACCCTGAGTGGGCCTGAGGACCCTCGCTTGGCCTGAGGGGCCCTCGGTCAGCTTGACGGGGCCCTCAGTTGACCTGTGGAACCCTCAGTCGGCCTGAGTGGCTCTCGTTCGGTCTGAGGGGATCTCAGTCAGCTTGAAGGGGCTTTTCGGTCTGAGGGGTCCTTGGTCGGCCTGAAGGGGCTATCGTCTGCCTGAGGGACGTCCTCTAACGGCCTTAGGGGGCTCTCGGTCGCCTTGAAGGGCCCTCGGTTGGCTTAGTCGACTTGAGACGACCCCTTTTCGACCTAAGGTGCCTTCGGTCAGTTTGAGGAGGTGCTTTTTCGACCTGAGGAGCCTTCGGTCAGCTTGAGGAGGCCTTCGGTTGGCCTGGGTGGCCCTTAGTCGGTCTGAGTGACCCTCGGTCGGCCTATAGGGTCCCTAGTGTGCCTGTGGGGCTCTTCGGTCGGCCTTAGGGGGCTCTCGGTCAACTTGAGAGGCCCTTGGTCGGCTTGAGGGGGCTCTTGGTTGGCCTGAAGGAGAACTCAGTCGGCCTGAGGGGGCCATCGGTCAGTTCGTGTGGCTCTTGCCAGACCTGAGCGGGTCCCAGGCTGGTCTTAGAGGGCCATTGTCTAGACCGGGAAGAACCCGGCGGTCTGAGAGGGGCCTCAGTTGGTTTGAGACAGTATTTGTCATGCCTTCAGCCTTAGGCTCCTAGTCGTTCTGAAATGACCTTTGTCAGGCCTGAGAGGGCCCTATGTCTGTCTGAGAGATCTGTTTACCAGTTTGAAAGGACCCTTTATCGTCCAAGTGGGGGGGGGGGGGGCTTGTCGGGCCTAAGAGAGCCTAAGTCCCTAAGAGGGGACCCTCCGCTTCTTTGAGAGGTTCACCGGTTGACCAGAGATGACCACCGTCTGATCTGAGAGGGCCTTACGCTTGTCTAAGAGGGTCATTGTCAGACCTAAGAGGGCCCTGTGCAAGTCTGAGAAAGCTCTCGGTCATTCTGGAGAGCCCTTAAACGGGCTGAGAGAGCCATTGGTCGGTCGGAAGCAGTCTTGCAGACTCGGAGTGGAAATCTGAGTGGAGTCGGTAATTTTTGCCGGAGTCGGAGTCAGTTAATTATTGCCGACTCCGGCTGGCATGTGAAAATTATGTATGAGGAACGTGTTTTCAGATGCATTTTTAATTGGCCACCGATGGTGATAATTTAACATTTAACGGCTTCGAAATTGTGTTGCTGTCCTTGTCAGTGTTTACCTATCAAGTTCAGTTAACTAGTAATTTGTCAATTTTATGGGCTGAAAGAAGGAAATTGGAGAGCAACATGTTTTGGGTATTTTGTCATGTATGAAACGGACAAAATGGTTCCATAATTGTAATAATTGTAATGGTTTTATAATAACTATATTATATAATAATTATACACTATAATACATATCTAAATAGTATTGGCATTTAGTTAGTCAACTTGAGCATTCGCCCCCCCCCCCCAACCGATTTCATAAAGTTCCACCACTGGTTGTAGGCTTGTTTTAGGTCGAGGAAGAGTGCTGCTGAGTGTGTTACTTGAGTGCAAATTAATTTGTGGATATCTGCTGTGAGTTTAACCAGGTTGTCCGTTGTGCTTCGTTCTTGCAAGAAGTCTGATTGGTTGTTTGATATGATGTTTATTGATTTGATAAAATATAGCAGTCTTTCTCGAATCATTCACTCACAGATTTTGTGGTAACACCTGGTCAGTGATATTGGCCTGTAGCTTTCAGTGAAAGTTAGATCTTTGTTTGGTTTTAAAATATAGGGATGATGTGAGCATGCAGCCAGGTGTTAGGGTATTCATGTGAAGTAAAAAGAATGACCCCAGCTGAGCTGGGGTCATTTTTTTCTGTTCCACTTTTGGTCAGAGCCACTCAAAGCACTTTTACCACCACTGGAACAGTAAAACTAATTTAACCAGCCTACCGGTAGACCTCCGGTCAGCGACGATATTCTGGGCCATTCGACATAAATGCGTTGTTGTGTAATACTTATGTCTGCATATGACATCCATAGCCGGGGTGACGCACCGACAAGCCGGGGTGACGCACCGGATGTCCCAGTCCGTCTGCCCAGAGTTAGGGCTTGCGCCTTCAGCCTACAGCCTAATACACTCATGAGGCTACACCACACTGTTTTTACTATGCGCAGCACATCGGCGAGTGGGCCTGATGGTTTCTGCATTCGTATTTTCAAACTGGCTTGTAACGCCATCGGCTCCATTCTTTTGCATATCATCAACGCAAGTATCACTCGAAAAGAAATCCCACTTGTCTGGAAACATGCCCTCGTCCATCCAGTTTTCAAATCAGGTGACTCCGAAAACCCGTCCACCTACCGACCCATTTCACTAGTTACGGTCATCTCCAAAATCGTGGAAAAGTTCGTCCAGACCCTACTACACAGTTTCCTCTCTACTAACCACCTTCTGACTCCAACCCACCACGGATTCAGACCGCGCCACTCCACGGAAACCGCCCTTCTCAGCATCTCAGACTGTGCGCTCTCGGCCATGGATCAGAGCCAAATTTCGATTATTTGCCTGATTGATCTGAGTAAGGTGTTTGACGTCATCAGCCACTCAAAATTGATATCCAAATTGCAGCTTCGCTGCATCGAGACAAGCTGGTTCGAAAATTATCTCTCTGGGCACACTCAAAGCGTGAGTTTCACCGATTCGGCCAACAGACCAAGGGGTCTTCCAGGGATCCTCACTGGGGCCCCTGCTCTTCACTATCTTCACAAATGACCTCAGCCTTCACGCAGCTGGAGCATTTGTTGTTCAGTACGCCGACGACACCCAAATTCTCGTTTCTGGCTCTAAATCTGACTTACCTGGTCTCATCGCCCGTCTAGAATCTGTCCTGGCCTCACTAGATGACTATTTCTGTGCAAATGGTCTGAAGGTGAACGCAACTAAATTTGAACTGCTCCCGATCGACACGCGTCAAAATCTCCGTACCTTACCGGCATTCACTGTTAAATTCCGCGACGTCGCGCTTACTCTGTGCAGTGAGGCAAAGAATCTGGGGGTGATGTTCGACCGCTGCCTCAACTGGGATTCCACGTTGCCTTCGTCAGCCAGAAATGCATGGGCATCTTGGCGGGAATAGCTCAGCTCCGTCACCAGCTTCCACCTGAGATCCAGCCTGTCATCGTATCCGCACTGGTATTTTCTCACGTTCGGTACTGTCTCACTATCTTTGGAAACGGTTCCGCTAAAAATCTCGCAGCAGTTCAAAAGATCATCAACTTTGCCGCTCGCATAATCTCAGGAAGAAGGAAGTTCGACCCCATCTCGGCTACTAGGGAAGAGCTAGGCTGGCTCACGTCTGCGGACTTATTTTATCACCAGACCTTGGCCTCACTTCATCGGATCCGCGTCACCGGTCAACCAGAGTATCTGGCTTCGCAGTTCTACACGAACCGAGAGCGTGCTGATCGTGTGCGCAGTACTAGGCAAGACTATCTGTTCAGTCTGCTTCGCATCACCGGCTCTGCTGCGGGCAAGCATAAGTTCGTGTATCGCGCAGCTAAGCTCTACAATGAGCTACCACCTGAACTTGCGACCGTATCAGTGGCGTCATTCAAACGTACGCTGAAGCAGCGCCTACTACCCACGAAGGAGCAGAGCGACGAATATATTGTATATATACCTGGCTGGAAATATGTGCTGTGAATACTATTCTATCCACTATTTTTATACACCCTACGTTTCTTGACTCGGGATTAGGAATAGCCCCGGACCTCGGTCCATTAGAGGGGATAATCCCACGATGCACAATAAATACATAAATAAATAAATAATCCATATATTTGGAATAAATGTTGGATTGCAGTCCTATCTAATAGCCCACGTAATGACGGAGAAACCTTGCCAATCTCGTCCAATATCTTGAGGCATTCGGAACATTGCACAATCTACGCAATTATGTAAGCTTACGATGTTACATTTGCATTAGTTCTTAGAGGTCGGTACGCTCGCACTGGCTCGTCAAATCATGTTAAAGACGGGAAGCTACCGTCAATGTCAAGGATATCATTATAACCTTCAGATATTTGCCTTTGCACTTTTCCGAAGATCACCATTTATGCTGATTTTATTTAATCGATCCATGGTCCGATTCTGTCACCGTAATTTATTATTTAAGGAATCCCATGCCGATTTTACGACAATGGATTACGGTGCAAGTGTTATTGATTGTCGCAACGAATGCAGATTGTCCTGCTGACGTCATTAGCTGATATATGATTAGAGATATCTTACCTTGTGATGCTGCGAACTAGACTTGTGACACTTCACGTTGACTGCGCTTCTCTTAAAAGCGGCTGCACACTAGACAATTTGGCGCGCAGACGCCGCGATATCGCTACGATTTTCCGCTCATTTTCTGTGATTTTCCGTGTCCGGGGCAGCCGAAACGATTAACAACGCAAGCTAAACGCGCCGCGTGTCCGCTGGCGGAATGGCGGGAAAAGCTGGTCCAGACTAGCTTTTTCCGCGGCGGAACCGCGGACAGGAAACATTTATCAGATTTACAGTGGCGAATCTATGATAGGCACACATTTTGTACAGCATGTTATTGGCGCTGTGAAATATATTATGTAAAAGTTTCTTAGTTCTAAACTTATATCTTCGTCGAAAAAAATGACCATCAAGCATTGCGACTACGTCGTCTACTTAGTTAGCTAAGTGAAACAGATTAAACACAAAAGTTCCGTCGGACCCACCTCATACTCTCAGATTCTTCTTATTGTTTTCTCTTGTTTGCCAAATCAGTACGTCGGAATTCCAGTCATTCCAATATCGGTATCCAGAGTGGGCCCAATCTTGATTTGGGATGTGTTTCTCCGGAGCGTAACATCCCCAGCTGCTATATTGCACTATCTGACCATCGATTCACCGAATGACTGGAATCACACAGACCGCCCCAGAGGTCAGTCAGTGACCTCTGCCCTTCCCCGATGGTCAGTCAGTGATCTCTGCCTTTCCCCGATGGTCATCCAATGACCTCTGCCCTTCCAGATGGTCAGTTGGTGACCTCTGGTCCTTTTCCAATGGTCATACAGTGGCCTCTGACCTTTCCCGATGTTCATCCAGTGACCTCTGCCCTTTCCCGATGATCATCCAGTGACCTCTGCCCTTCCATATAGTCAGTCCGTGACCTCTGCCCTTCCCCGATAATCATCCAGTGACCTCTGCCCTTCCATATAGTCAGTCCGTGACCTCTGCCCTTCCCCGATGATCATCCAGTGACCTCTGCCCTTCCATATAGTCAGTCCGTGACATCTGCCCTTCCCCGATGGTCATCCAGTGACCTCTGCCCTTCCATATAGTCAGCCCGTGACCTCTGCCCTTCCCCGATGGTCATCCAGTGACCTCTGCCATTTTCCGATGGTCAGTCGGTGAACTTCTAAAGTGTCGCGTCGACAGCCAGACAGTCGGACGACACTAATGCATACTAGACTGGTTACCGGATTCGCTCTGCATTAGTAGCTCAGACATTTAGGTTTGTTATTTAACTATGCATCCAATAATGTGATACAGCGCTGTCGACCGCGCATTGGGTGAGACTGGTGCATTTACAATTGCGGATTATTAAACGCTTACGCTGTATTTTTCTTTCGGTGAATTGTTTCCTTACTAATGTTGTATGTAAAATGCTCATCTGCTATCACTTCATGTCACTTCATGAATGCTATCACTTCATGTCAGTACCTGCAGTAATGCATATGCTTAAATACATATATGTAAGTTTTTGTATATTTTTTTACTCTTCCATTGTCGTTTGCAGTAATGGTTGAAAACATGCACACTTACACTTACGGTACGCTTACGTGCTTAACTTATCCCGCGCCGTGCCGGTGCTCGGCGCCACCTTCGCCATCCGGGGGTTCGATGCCCTCCCCCCTTCTAACTCGGCTCCTCGGGCGTAGCCGTAGCATGGCGTAGACGTAGCATAATGGCGTAGACGGCATTATGGGACGTAGACAAAAACCGAAAACAGTGTCCGAAAGCTCGTCAAAATTCATTTTGAATCTATTTCAGGCATTTTTTTGTCAGGTCAATATTGAGGTCACCAGAGGTCATCAAGGGTCAGATTTTCAAGTTGTATGACTTCGCTCCAGAAACCCAGGAATCATAGGAACTATGATAGCTAGGAGCAAACGGAAAAAAGCAATGGAAAGCTCTTGAAAAATGCATTCGACAAAGTGTCCTCAGATTTAAGGACAGGTCAATAGTTTAGGCTCCAGAGGCCATCACATGTCAACAATGACATTTTTTAGTAAAACAGTTTTCACAAATATCCTTTTACCTAATAACGACAGGGCAATGATTTTGATGTCATCGGGTTTGTCTCGTAAAGAGGCTTCGCAACATATGCATGATGATTAGGTTAGGGCAAATTATAAATTTGACCTCAGGTCAAGGTCAAGTGGTGACCCAATTAAGTCATGTTGCACATTGGAAGACGTGCCTCGACGAGACAAACACATTGGTGCCAGTTTCACTTCTATCTTGATTTTGTCGAGAGTTATTGGCAAAAATGTGTTGGTGATCTCGGATGACCTCATCTGACCCTGTAGGGGTCTCTGAACAAAATTTGCACCTGGAACTTTAAGATTGGCCTATGATAACATGACCTAGTAGGAATTGGGCTGATATCATTCATATCCTCATAATAGGAAGCATTTGATTATTTCCCCATTGACTTATAATGGGGAGGTCACGAAATTGACCCGACCTTAGGTCATCGATAAAAAATCCGAGATAACCGAATTGTAGGTATGATATACATAAGGGTAAATATGCCCTTATGAAATCCTGTAAGTACGAAATCGATCGACCAAAAACTGTTGCTGTGTTACTGTAACGCTGGTAACATTGAATAACCGTACAGTCGACTTTTTCAGCCTTTAGTTCACCACAGGGCGAACCCGGCAGCTGACAAAGAAACGTCAGCTGGTATACAGAGAACCAAGAGAGCATTAATCGCCGAACACCATGGTACCTGACCCAGTCAGCCGACAATTCACCCTCCCGTCACGTACGAGGACCGGAGACCAGCAGAGCAGGGCGTGCCGAAGTCACTGGTCAGAATTCCACCGACTCGCAATTACGACGTAGATGGCCGGCAGCGGATCAAATAGAGCTACCATTGAGACGGCCGGCCAGGAAGCCACTCGCGCCTAAGGCGGCGGCGGAGGGGCCGGCCGGCGCATACTAGGCAGCTGGCCGGACGCAGGTGCACGTCGGGAGGGGACCAGGCAGGACGTAACATCCTGTTTGGTCTTCACACCATCCAGACAAATGGAGAGCAGCACTCTCAATCGCCAGGTGTGTAAACCCGAGAAGTAGCGCCACGCCCCCTGCGCAAACTCAAGACACCCGGCTGCCTAGGCCAGGTGTGAACAACAGCGGATAGAGCTGCTTAGCCACGCATCCGGGTTAACCAGAACAGGGAACAACACCGGGACGCACTAGCGAGAGGCCGGAGGGAGCTGATTAACCGGTTAACCAGAACAGGAAAACACCACAGGAAGCGGATTTGGCGGATTAATCAGCACAGGGTGAACAACCCGGTCAATAGTCGGGGTCGCCAACAAGAGTCGGAGGTAGCTGATCCGTCAAGAAACAGGGGGACCCGTTTAACGCCGGATGTCGCTAACCAGCCCCGGAAGGGACGATAGGAAACACCAACAAGAGTCGGAGGTAGCTGATCCGTCAAGAAACAGGGGGAGCCGTTTGACATCGGATGTCGCTAACCAGCCCCGGCAGGGACAATAAGAAACACTAACAAGAGTCAGATCAACAGGCCGGAAGGGACCATTTAGCAGACGGAAGCCCACCGTCGCAGAGGGCAGGTGGACAACAGTCACACGGCCGGCCTCGGAAATAAGAGGAGATATAACGGGCAGAGGAAGAGAACAAGAAGGAGTCACTCGCGGGAGAGAGCCGAGGGCAGTCGCGCCGATACATGGAACCAGGAGGGTCGCGCCAAAGGAGAGTGCGCCAGCAGTGACATCAGCAGACGCCAGGAGGTGGTGTCCCAGCAGCGCCGTGAGGCGCGGGCTCGACACTCTGCCTCGGGTGTCACACTTCGGAGTCGACCATCAGCGCATCAGATCAGTCTCCATGTTGACAAGTAAGGGATCTTGCTCGCTCCTCTAGCCCGCTATATATCCGACTATCCATTATCTGACCCAACCTACGCCCCACACCCCATCAGCCATGTTATTCACGCTGGACGACCCAGGCTGGGGTGTTGGTTCGGGCGATATGACGTCACTTGGCGGGGAGGGGCGACCCAGGTGTTCCCGTCCCAGCCCTGGTTAATGGGGCTATTCACCCGTGGGAGGGCATCAGCGGGAGCAGGGAGGGGTATATGGACAGACCACGCGCTTGGGAGCCGGGCAGAGGATGTTTGTATGAGGGCAGGGGAAGGTTAGGCAGAAGGTGTTTGTATGAGCGTGGGAAAGGCCGGGCAGATAGGTTTGTGGGGCAGAGGGCGGAACGAAAAAGTGCGGCTGGCCGGCAACTTG
>JAXIVJ010006387.1:55000-57500 GCA_036785665.1 Chirona hameri | reverse complement strand
GACAGACAGACAGACAGACAGACAGACAGACAGACAGACAGACAGACAGACAGACAGACAGACAGACAGACAGACAGACAGACAGACAGACAGACAGACAGACAGACAGACAGACAGACAGACAGACAGACAGACAGACAGACAGACAGACAGACAGACAGACAGACAGACAGACAGACAGACAGACAGACAGACAGACAGACAGACAGACAGACAGACAGACAGACAGACAGACAGACAGACAGACAGACAGACAGACAGACAGACAGACAGACAGACAGACAGACAGACAGACAGACAGACAGACAGACAGACAGACAGACAGACAGACAGACAGACAGACAGACAGACAGACAGACAGACAGACAGACAGACAGACAGACAGACAGACAGACAGACAGACAGACAGACAGACAGACAGACAGACAGACAGACAGACAGACAGACAGACAGACAGACAGACAGACAGACAGACAGACAGACAGACAGACAGACAGACAGACAGACAGACAGACAGACAGACAGACAGACAGACAGACAGACAGACAGACAGACAGACAGACAGACAGACAGACAGACAGACAGACAGACAGACAGACAGACAGACAGACAGACAGACAGACAGACAGACAGACAGACAGACAGACAGACAGACAGACAGACAGACAGACAGACAGACAGACAGACAGACAGACAGACAGACAGACAGACAGACAGACAGACAGACAGACAGACAGACAGACAGACAGACAGACAGACAGACAGACAGACAGACAGACAGACAGACAGACAGACAGACAGACAGACAGACAGACAGACAGACAGACAGACAGACAGACAGACAGACAGACAGACAGACAGACAGACAGACAGACAGACAGACAGACAGACAGACAGACAGACAGACAGACAGACAGACAGACAGACAGACAGACAGACAGACAGACAGACAGACAGACAGACAGACAGACAGACAGACAGACAGACAGACAGACAGACAGACAGACAGACAGACAGACAGACAGACAGACAGACAGACAGACAGACAGACAGACAGACAGACAGACAGACAGACAGACAGACAGACAGACAGACAGACAGACAGACAGACAGACAGACAGACAGACAGACAGACAGACAGACAGACAGACAGACAGACAGACAGACAGACAGACAGACAGACAGACAGACAGACAGACAGACAGACAGACAGACAGACAGACAGACAGACAGACAGACAGACAGACAGACAGACAGACAGACAGACAGACAGACAGACAGACAGACAGACAGACAGACAGACAGACAGACAGACAGACAGACAGACAGACAGACAGACAGACAGACAGACAGACAGACAGACAGACAGACAGACAGACAGACAGACAGACAGACAGACAGACAGACAGACAGACAGACAGACAGACAGACAGACAGACAGACAGACAGACAGACAGACAGACAGAAGACAGACAGACAGACAGACAGACAGACAGACAGACAGACAGACAGACAGACAGACAGACAGACAGACAGACAGACAGACAGACAGACAGACAGACAGACAGACAGACAGACAGACAGACAGACAGACAGACAGACAGACAGACAGACAGACAGACAGACAGACAGACAGACAGACAGACAGACAGACAGACAGACAGACAGACAGACAGACAGACAGACAGACAGACAGACAGACAGACAGACAGACAGACAGACAGACAGACAGACAGACAGACAGACAGACAGACAGACAGACAGACAGACAGACAGACAGACGACAGACAGACAGACAGACAGACAGACAGACAGACAGACAGACAGACAGACAGACAGACAGACAGACAGACAGACAGACAGACAGACAGACAGACAGACAGACAGACAGACAGACAGACAGACAGACAGACAGACAGACAGACAGACAGACAGACAGACAGACAGACAGACAGACAGACAGACAGACAGACAGACAGACAGACAGACAGACAGACAGACAGACAGACAGACAGACAGACAGACAGACAGACAGACAGACAGACAGACAGACAGACAGACAGACAGACAGACAGACAGACAGACAGACAGACAGACAGACAGACAGACAGACAGACAGACAGACAGACAGACAGACAGACAGACAGGACAGACAGACAGACAGACAGACAGACAGACAGACAGACAGACAGACAGACAGACAGACAGACAGACAGACAGACAGACAGACAGACAGACAGACAGACAGACAGACAGACAGACAGACAGACAGACAGACAGACAGACAGACAGACAGACAGACAGACAGACAGACAGACAGACAGACAGACAGACAGACAGACAGACAGACAGACAGACAGACAGACAGACAGACAGACAGACAGACAGACAGACAGACAGACAGACAGACAGACAGACAGACAGACAGACAGACAGACAGACAGACAGGACAGAGACAGACAGACAGACAGGACAGACAGACAGACAGACAGACAGACAG
>JAXIVJ010006387.1:17500-42500 GCA_036785665.1 Chirona hameri | reverse complement strand
TGGTGGAGAGTGACGCGTACCTGCAGCTGCTGATCCAGCAGACGCAGGCCCTGGAGCAGCGTCAGGCCGCCTGTTCTTCCGCCCAGCAGCGCCAGCGGCTGGCCACCATCGCAGAGAACGTCAATGTGAGTACTGAACGGGTGGAGGTGGGGCGGGTGTGAGGTTAGGGTGGTGGCGGGAAGGACTTTCGTTAGTTGACTGCTTCTTCTTCTAAGTGTCCGGCGGCACTCGGCCGCACGCCGATTGCCGGGCCCCCGGATGAGGCCAGTCGCTCGCATGAAGTCGACGACTGCTCCCGGGTCGTTTTGAAGGATGGACAGTAGGGTGTTTCATACAAAAATATGTAAAAAATGTGCTATTCTTTGACGCATGGGCATATATTTATTCATGATTGGTGAATAAATTCCGCAAAGTAATGGGCGTATATGCAGTGTCAGAAAAGTGGTTCCACGATCTAAGTTCGCGGAACACATTTTTCGTCAGCGGCGGAACATTTTTTTCTCTCATGCGTATACCAGTAATTTTTGCGTATTTGTGTTATTTTCATTGTGCCAATTGCCGTTTTCACGAAATATTATTGCGCTGAAAAGTTTCTGAAAGATTCTGAAAGTCCTGAAAAACTACACAACTTTTACATGTGATTTTTGGCTAGAAATGTCCCTCATAATTTTGTAATATGTTGGTAAGAATAAAATATGTTGACAAAATTGCGGTTTGGTGGTAATAAGCAAGATAAGTATTGATAGAATCTTCCTGAAATTTCCTGAATCTTCCTGAAACTTTCAGGATGATTATATCAATACTTATCTTGCTTATTACCACCAAACCGCAATTTTGTCAACATATTTTATTTTTACAAAATTATGAGGGACATTTCTAGCCAAAAATCGCACGTAAAAGTTGTGTAGTTTTTCAAAACTTTCAGAATCTTTCAGAAACTTTTCAGCGCAATAATCCTTCGTGAAAACGGCTAATATGTGCATATATTATTATGTGGAAAGTTGATGCATCGTCTGACGTATTTCCTGTACAGATATGGTCTTGGCGTCAGTTGGGGACCGATACTCCCAGGTCGTATGTTAAAAAGTTACCCACCTTGTATCGTTGCCTATGCGTATATGGGAATTGGGCTCAAGTCTCAGTCTGAAGTACTGCCGTCTTTTGCATAACGTGTTTTAGTGTCCCATGGTTATCCATGACCCCGATGACGATGGTATTGATGAAGATGGTATCGATGACGATGGTATCGATGACGATGGTATCGATGACGATGGTATCGATGACGATGGTATCGATGACGATGGTATCGATGGCGATGGTATCGATGACGATGGTATCGATGACGATGGTATCAATGACGATGGTATCGATGGCGATGGTATCGATGACGATGGTATCGATGGCGATGGTATCGATGACGATGGTATCGGTGGCAGGGTTGTAACCTGTATACGCCACACTTTTTTGGGCGGTTTTAAAGTTTTTTTTTAAAGTACCAGTTTTTTTCCTTCCCTGAATCACAGCATAAATTTCGGATGTGGGGAATTTGGAGGTTCCGCCTTACAATGTGTTTACCCTTGGGCCTGTTGTCGCATCCGTTCCGGACATTATTTGGAAAGTCAAGTCTCAGTCTATTGTTTATGCTCGTCAGCCATTTGGACCCGCAGACTAAAACAAATAATTCTTTACAGTCAAAGTTTTCACTGAACAAAACTTCCAAGTTCAGAACAATGGAGAAACAGGCCACTTATCTGACCTGCGTACATGTGGCTAATCAATTTCCTAAGAGCCTATTCAGATGCATTAACGACACTGGCGCCCCCTACTATCGCGTGTAATGATAGGTTCCGCTGTGTTTGAACCGATGTTTAATTCATGAAAATCCACGTGTTTGAAAGTAAAACCTGGCGAAATAGAAAATAAGCTGCTAAAAATAACAGCAACTTTGTTTAAATTACTTACATTATTAGCATAAGCGTCAATGAATCCCGACATATTAGCCAATGACAGTGAAACGTTGTGCAGGTTTGTCTTTTTGCTAAACTATGCACTCTGCAGTGACATGATTTGTATGCTGTTTACTTATCTGACAATCACATCACAGTATTTATTTTATAAACATCATGAAAAGAAACCTTTCTTACGTTTAAACATAATAGGTAGGAAAAACACGACTCGACCAGCCGTATGCCGTCAGCTCGCGAACGTCCCGAATCGTGCATGCAATAATCCAGCTCAGCCGCCGTTTTGTCGGCCCATTGCAGTTTTGAAGGCTGCAATGGGCCGACAAAGAACTTAAAGGGAAATAATGACCTTTTGATTTTGTTAGCAACAATTTCTTAGGCTACCGCTATGGTTTTAAAATTATTTTATTTAAATTTAAGAATTAAATAAAATTATTCCCAAATTCGAAGTTGTAAGTTTGGGAAAAATACAAAACAAGTACCTAGTGTACTTCATGAAGGTCATTGACAAATTCGCCCTTCCCTACCATTGTTTACATCGATTGCGGCATTTTTGGAGGCTCTGTGACATTTCCGATCAAACTGAGCGCTGCTCGGGCACACGCTAGTAGCGCTTACGTTCTCCATGGCAACCAGGCGTCAGCCAATCAAAAGCCAGAAAGGGAATACGTTCTGGCTTTTCATTGGCTCACGCCTGGTTGCCATGGAGAACGAAAGCGCTACTAGCAACAACTCGCCACAATGGTTAAGTGCGCCGAGAAGCATGACAATGCTTTGTAAACAAATCGCCGACGCTAAATAGGTCGCCGTCGATGTGCATCGATGAGCTTCCGATTTAATTGCCAGTTTTGTGTTATTGTTTGTTACTTTTTGGGGAAAAATTCTTATTTTTCCTGATAATATAAAGCATAGTGTTATATACAGCCACAGCCAAATTATACAATACTCCTAATGTTGAAAACAAATGAATTTATTTTAAAAAATTGAGGGTCGCAACTACTAACTATGCCGCCGTTGATGTGCATCGATGAGCTTCCGATTGTATTGCCACTTTTTCCAATCGCTGTTAGTTTTAGAAGATCGCCGGACATATAATCACAACAAGCAGAACGCACAATATATTTTCCACTCCATTGCGTAAAAAAACAATACGGGAAAAGCCCGCAGTTTGATGAGGACCAAAAGTACTTGCAAGTACCGGTCGTTAAAAGTGTGGAACGCTTATCAACTTTAACTTGAAATATCTTTCGGTAGGAAAGTTTTCATGCAAAATGTGATGAATTTACAATATATTTTGGTCTCGTCTGGCGATTTCAAGTCCATTTTTCTCCATTTTTGTCCATTTTTGTGGAAAAAGGTCATTATTTCCCTTTAAGCCCAACGGGAAAAGAGCGCACACCCCACAACACATTCACAGACACACACAATTAAACAGTGTAGCGTAGAGCCCCGTTCCAGATAAACAGTCTGTAGCGTAGAGCCCCGTTCAGATAAACAGTCTGTAGCGTAGAGCCCCGTTGCAGATAAACAGTTTGTAGCGTAGAGCCCGTTGCAGATAAACAGTCTGTAGCGTAGAGCCCCGTTTCAGATAAACAGTCTGTAGCGTAGAGCCCCGTTCCAGATAAACAGTCTGTAGCGTAGAGCCCCGTTCCAGATAAACAGTCTGTAGCGTAGAGCCCCGTTCCAGATAACCAGTCTGTACCGTAGAGCCCCGTTGCAGCTATACAGTATGTAGACTCACAGACCAGTGGCGTCCCCGGTACCGAGTATCAGCTCATGCAGGTCATCACCTGGTCCTTTGGACCCGAGGCGCCCATGCAAAGCTGGCGCCCCTCCGATCAGTCACGACGCCCCTCTGGCCAGTGACGGCGCTACTCCGGCCAGTGAGGACGCTCCCCCGGCCAGTGACGGCACTCTTGAGGCCAGTGACGGCGCCCCGGCCAGTGAGGGCGTCCCCTGCCATAGACGGCGCCTCTCCGGCCAGTGACAGCGCCCCTCCGGCCAGCGACGGCGCCCCTCGTCGACCAGTGACGGCGCCCCCTCCAGCCAGTGAAGGCGCCCCTCCGGCCAGTGAAGGCGCTCCTACGGCCAGTGACGGAGCCCCTCCTGCATGTGACGGCGCCCCTCCGGCGAGTGACGGCGCCCCCTCCGGCCAGTGACTTTCCTTCCGCACGGTGCGGAAGGAGAGGCGCTCCCGCAAATTTCGTTAATATTGGTGGCGCCCCTGTCGATCGAGTGGCAACGACCTCAAGGCAACGACCTGGTCCTTTGTGAATTTCTGCGCACGCCATTGCTACAGACTGTATATCTGGGCCGCGGCTCTAATCTACAGACTGTATGTCTGGGCCGTGGCTCTACTCTATAGACTGCACATCTGGGCCGTGGCTCTACACTACAGACTGTATATCTGGGCCGTGGATCTACTCTACAGACTGTATATCTGGGCCGCGGCCCTACACTACAGACTGTATATCAGGGCCGTGACTCTACTCTACAGACTGTATATCTGGGCCGTAGATGTACACTACAGACTGTATATCTGGGCCGTGGCTCTACTCTACAGACTGTATATCTGGGCCGTAGATGTACACTACAGACTGCATATCTGGGCCGTGGCTCTACTCTACAGACTGTATATCAGGGCCGTGGCTCTACTCTACAGACTATATATCTGGGCCGTGGCTCTACTCTACAGACTGTATATCTGGGCCGTAGATGTACACTACAGACTGCACATCTGGGCCGTGGCTCTACTCTACAGACTGTATATCTGGGCCTTGGCTCTAATCTACAGACTGTATATCTGGAACGTGGCTCTACACTACAGACTGTATATCTGGGCCGTGGCTCTACACTACAGACTATATCTGGGCCGTGGCTCTACACTACAGACTGTATATCTGGGCCGTGGATCTACTCTACAGACTGTATATCTGGGCCGCGGCTCTACACTACAGACTGTATATCAGGGCCGTGACTCTACTCTACAGACTGTATATCTGGGCCGTGGATGTACACTAGACTGCATATCTGGGCCGTGGCTCTACTCTACAGACTGTATATCTGGGCCGTGGCTTTACTCTACAGACTGTATATCTGGGCCGTGGATGTACACTAGACTGCATATCTGGGCCGTGGCTCTACTCTACAGACTGTATATCAGGGCCGTGGCTCTACTCTACAGACTGTATATCTGGAACGTGGCTGTACACTACAGACTATATATCTGGGCCGCGGTTCTACACTACAGACTGAATATCTGGGCCGTGGCTGTACACTACAGACTGTATATCTGGGCCGTGGCTCTACTCTAGAGACTGAATATCTGGGCCGTGGCTGTACACTACAGACTGTATATCTGGGCCGTGGCTCTACTCTACAGACTGTATATCTGGGCCGTGGCTCTACTCTACAGACTGTATATCTGGGCCGTGGCTGTACACTACAGACTGTATATCTGGGCCGTGGCTCTACTCTAGAGACTGTATATCTGGGCCGTGGCTGTACACTACAGACTGTATATCTGGGCCGTGGCTCTACTCTACAGACTGTATATCTGGGCCGTGGCTCTACTCTACAGACTGTATATCTGGGCCGTGCCTGTACTCTACAGACTGTATATCTGGGCCGCGGCTCTACTCTACAGACTGTATATCTGGACCGCGGCTCTACACTACAGACTGTATATCTGGGCCGTGGCTCTACTCTACAGACTGTATGTCTGGGCCGCGGCTCTGCTCTACAGACTGTATATCTGGAACGTGGCTCTACACTACAGACTGTATATCTGGGCTGTGGCTCTACTCTACAGACTGTATATCTGGGCCGCGGCTCTACACTACAAACTGTATATCTGGGCCGTGGCTCTACTCTACAGACTGTATATCCGGGCCGTGGCTGTACACTACAGACTGTATATCTGGACCGTGGCTCTACTCTACAGACTGTATATCTGGAACGTGGCTCTACTCTACAGACTGTATATCTGGAACGTGGCTCTACTCTACAGACTGTATATCTGGGCCGTGGCTCTACTCTACAGACTGTATATCTGGGCCGTGGCTGTACACTACAGACTGTATATCTGGACCGTGGCTCTACACTACAGACTGTATATCTGGGCCGTGGCTCTACTCTACAGACTGTATATCTGGGCCGCGGCTGTTCACTACAGACTGCATATCTGGGCCGTGGCTCTACACTACAGACTGTATATCTGGGCCGTGGCTCTACTCTACAGACTGTATATCTGGAACGTGGCTCTACTCTACATACTGTATATCTGGACCGTGGCTCTACACTACAGACTGTATATCTGGGCCGTGGCTCTACTCTACAGACTGTATGTCTGGGCCGTGGCTGTACTCTACAGACTGTATATCTGGACCGCGGCTCTACTCTACAGACTGTATATCTGGGCCGTGGCTCTACTCTACAGACTGTATATCTGGGCCGTGGCTGTACACTACAGACTGTATATCTGGACCGTGGCTCTACTCTACAGACTGTATATCTGGAACGTGGCTCTACACTACAGACTGTATATCTGGGCCGTGGCTCTACACTACAGACTGTATATCTGGACCGTGGCTGTACACTACAGACTGTATATCTGGGCCGTGGCTCTACTCTACAGACTGTATATCTGGACCGTGGCTCTACTCTACAGACTGTATATCTGGGCCGTGGCTCTACTCTACAGACTATATCTGGGCCGCGGCTCTACTCTACAGACTTTATATCTGGGCCGTGGCTGTACACTACAGACTGTATGTCTGGGCCGTGGCTCTACTCTACAGACTATATCTGGGCCGCGGCTCTACACTACAGACTGTATATCTGGGCCGTGACTCTACACTACAGACTGTATATCTGGAACGTGGCTCTACACTACAGACTGTATATCTGGACCGTGGCTCTACTCTACAGACTGTATATCTGGAACGTGGCTCTACACTACAGACTGTATATCTGGAACGTGGCTCTACACTACAGACTGTATATCTGGGCCGTGGCTCTACTCTACAGACTGTATATCTGGGCCGTGGCTCTACTCTACAGACTATATCTGGGCCGCGGCTCTACTCTACAGACTTTATATCTGGGCCGTGGCTGTACACTACAGACTGTATATCTGGGCCGTGCCTCTACTCTACATACTGTATATCTGGACCGTGGCTCTACACTACAGACTGTATATCTGGGCCGTGACTCTACTCTACGGACTGTATATCTGGGCCGTGGCTCTACTCTACAGACTGTATATCTGGACCGTGGCTCTACACTACAGACTTTATATCTGGGCCGTGGCTCTACTCTACAGACTGTATATCTGGGCCGTGGCTCTACTCTACAGACTGTATGTCTGGGCCGTGGCTCTACTCTACAGACTGTATGTCTGGGCCGTGGCTCTACTCTACAGACTGTATGTCTGGGCCGTGGCTCTACTCTATATACTGTATATCTGGGCCGTGGCTCTACTCTACAGACTTATATCTGGGCCGTGGCTCTACTCTACAGACTTATATCTGGGCCGTGGCTCTACTCTACAGACTGTATATCTGTAACGTGGCTCTACTCTACAGACTGTATGTCTGGGCCGTGGCTCTACTCTACAGACTGTATATCCGGGCCGTGGCTCTACTCTACAGACTGTATATCTGGAACGTGGCTCTACACTACAGACTGTATATCTGGAACGTGGCTCTACTCTACAGACTGTATATCTGGAACGTGGCTCTACACTACAGACTGTATATCTGGGCCGTGGCTCTACTCTACAGACTGTATATCTGGAACGTGGCTCTACACTACAGACTGTATATCTGGAACGTGGCTCTACTCTACAGACTGTATATCTGGAACGTGGCTCTACACTACAGACTGTATATCTGGAACGTGGCTCTACACTACAGACTGTATATCTGGAACGTGGCTCTACTCTACAGACTGTATATCTGGGCCGTGACTCTACTCTACAGACTGTATATCTGGAACGTGGCTCTACACTACAGACTGTATATCTGGAACGTGGCTCTACTCTACAGACTGTATATCTGGAACGTGGCTCTACACTACAGACTGTATATCTGGAACGTGGCTCTACACTACAGACTGTATATCTGGAACGTGGCTCTACTCTACAGACTGTATATCTGGGCCGTGACTCTACTCTACAGACTGTATATCTGGACCGTGGCTGTACTCTACAGACTGTATATCTGGGCCGTGACTCTACACTACAGACTGTATATCTGGGCCGTGGCTCTACTCTACAGACTGTATATCTGGGCCGTGGATGTACACTACAGACTGTATATCTGGGCCGTGGCTGTACACTACAGACTGTATATCTGGGCCGTGACTCTACACTACAGACTGTATATCTGGAACGTGGCTCTACACTACAGACTGTATATCTGGACCGTGGCTCTACTCTACAGACTGTATATCTGGAACGTGGCTCTACACTACAGACTGTATATCTGGAACGTGGCTCTACACTACAGACTGTATATCTGGAACGTGGCTCTACACTACAGACTGTATATCTGGAACGTGGCTCTACACTACAGACTGTATATCTGGGCCGTGGCTCTACTCTACAGACTGTATATCTGGGCCGTGACTCTACACTACAGACTGTATATCTGGAACGTGGCTCTACACTACAGACTGTATATCTGGAACGTGGCTCTACACTACAGACTGTATATCTGGGCCGTGGCTCTAGGAGAGGGAGAGGGAGAGGGAGAGGGAGAGGGAGAGGGAGAGGGAGAGGGAGAGGGAGAGGGAGAGGGAGAGGGAGAGGAGAGGGAGAGGGAGAGGGAGAGGGAGAGGGAGAGGGAGAGGGAGAGGGAGAGGGAGAGGGAGAGGGAGAGGGAGAGGGAGAGGAAGAGGAAGAGGAAGAGGAAGAGGAAGAGGAAGAGGAAGAGGAAGAGGGAGAGGGAGAGGGAGAGGGAGAGGGAGAGGGGGAGGGGGAGGGGGAGGAGGAGGGGGAGAGGGAGAGGGAGGGGGAGGGGGAGGGGGAGGGGGAGGGGGAGGAAGGGGCGGCGCCTCGAAAGGGCCCCTTCCCGGGCGTTAAAAGGGCCAAACAAAACGGATGAAAAGGCACGTTACAAGGATGGAGAATGCAGTATGACAGGTATGGCATGGGCCATATCTAGTTTGGAACAAGCGACACCAATTTTGAATCAACTATACCAACTTCGAATATTTTTAGGCTCAAGACCTGACATTCTTAAAGGGAAATAATGACCTTTTGATTTTGTTAGCAACAATTTCTTAGGCTACCGTTCTGGTTTTAAAATTATTTTATTTAAATTTAAGAATTAAATACAATTATTCCCAAATTCAAAGTTGTAAGTTTGGAAAAAATACAAATCAAGTACCTTGTGTACTTCATGAAGGTCATTGACAAATTCGTCCGTCCCTACCATTGTTTACATCGAGTGCGGCATTTTTGGAGGCTCTGTGACGTTTCCGATCAAACTGATCCGTGAAGCAATCCGTGAAGCATCCGTGATGCATGACTGACTATCCGTGATGCATGACTGACTATCAGGATAAGTCATGAATAACAACAACATGCAAACTATACCAACTCGAATAAAATAAGGGCGGAATTAATTGAACCCCAGGCAAGCAAGTATTCGCAAAGCACTCGGCACTGCGCCACAATAGCAAAAGGCGAGGGAAATGCATATTGGATACAATATTATTACGTCATAAGTTTCTGAAGTGTCAACTTCTATGATATACAGTGATAAAATACCTTTAATAATGATTAACAAGAAAATTCAAACTTAAAAACAATAATTTGAATAAGTCTTTAATTAGCTTTCAACTCAAAATCAGATATATTTTGCAATGCTACACAAGAATGGCACCAGTGACGTCATTAACAAAGCCTGCTACGGGACTTGGGCATACTAATCAGGAACAACTCGCCACAATGGTAAGTGCGCCGAGAAGCATGACAATGACTTTGTAAACAAATCGCCGACGCTAAATAGGTCGCCGTCGATGTGCATCGATGAGCTTCCGATTTAATTGCCAGTTTTGTGTTATTGTTTTTGGGGAAAAATTATAATTTTTCATGATAATATAAAGCATAGTGTTATATACAGCCACAGACAAATTATACAATACTCCTAATGTTGAAAACAAATGAATCGATTTTCAAAAATTGCAACCACTAACTATGCCGCCGTTGATGTGCATCGATGAGCTTCCGATTTTACTGCCACTTTTTCCAATCGCTGTTAGTTTTAGAAGATCGCCGGGCATATAATCACAACAAGCAGAACGCACAATATATTTTCCACTCCATTGCGTACAAAAACAATACGGGAAAAGCCCGCAGTTTGATGAGGACCAAAAGTACTTGCAAGTACCGATCGTTACAAGTGTGGAACGCTTATCAACTATAACTTGAAATATCTTTCGGTAGGAAAGTTTTCATGCAAAATGTGATGAATTTACAATATATTTTGGTCTCGTCTGGCGATTTCAAGTGCTAAGTGCTAACTGCATTTTTGTGGGAAAAGGTAATTATTTCCCTTTAAATCAAATGAAAAAAATGAGTCTTATGGCCTAGATATGCATTCTCATCAATGCGTCGCATTGCGTTTGATGCGGACCTCTAAACATGTTATTGTGCGTTTAAAAGTGCGGTAAAAAGTTATAAAGCGAAATATCATATATAGGTTCATATATATGCCCAATCATATAGGAAAGTAGCAACATCACATAAATGCGCCGAGAAACGGCACGATTTTTTAACCCGCATATCATATAATTTGTTGTTCAATTTCGCTGCGGAGCGGTGCGAAATTTTGAGTTTTATTCCCTGGACAACTGCATTCTTACTATTGATAGGCCCAGGGTCCCTTCAGATCGTCTAGGGGCCCTTGGACCTTTTCAACGCCCTTCCGACCTGTTAGGGAGTCATCTGGGATCCACGAAAAGACATGATGTGGAGTGGGTGATATATATTACATACAAAGAGGACTTACTCCACAAGCTCGTCTTAAAGACGAGCAGTGACCTGTTACCGAATTCCTCTTAATCGCTGACGAAAGATGTCACAATATAACCGAAAGCCCCGATTGTAATATTTTGTGTGGTACAAGTCCTCTTTGTATTTAATATTCATATGGGATCTCGACGTGCTTTGGGCCCTTCTGGTTTGACCAGGGACCCCTCTGACCTTCCAAGAAGCCCCTCTTGTGTGTCAAGGGGCCCATTAGGCCTGTTCAGAGGTCCTTCCGAACTGGCCAGGGATTGTACTGGCTGCTATGTCGCCCTGCCGACATGCTCATGGGCCCCTCCGACCTGCCCAGGGGCCCCTCCAGTATGGTACATCGTCTTTTTTTCTAAATGACTTGGGACTGGGAGCTTAGCTCGGGTCTAATCTGTTTTGCCTTTATGGATCAGAAAGAATGATATAAAAAACATTTTTTTCTTTTTAAATGGGTACATTAAAGGGTACATACATTTTATTTAGTGATGTAAAAAAACGCACAATTTGCACCTCCTAAAGGTTTCGACCTGACTCTGATTCCTTTCTATTTGACGTAGAGCTACGAAAAAGGACCATCGTGTTCCTCTGGACGCGAGGAAGCGATTTGTATCAAATTTGATGACCTGAGGTTACGTTGTCATACCACAAATAGGGGCAATTACCTAATTTTGACTTTTTTCCTCTATGTATATAATCATATCCAATGGAATGCAACACAATCGTATTGATGGTAATCAGCAAGTTATTTCGCATCGATTTATACGTACTGATACGCATATCTCACTTGGGTCAAAAGTCAGAGGGGAAGGGGTCAGGGGTCAAAGGGTCACAATGTCAGGAGGAGGTATAAATATGGTGGTTTGAAGCTTATGGGGTAACTTTTGGCGCCGAAACCGAATTAAGCACTTGTCAATATGCCCGAAAGCACAGCTCATTTTCAGGGATCAATGAGCTTTAACCCTCGCCAGTGCAGGGGGGGGGGGGGATGTATGGGTGCCACACCCCCTCCCCCTCTTCGTTTTTCGGGAATAACTCGCGTAAATATCAACCGATTGCGATGAAACTTTCAGTACCGTACTTTTGAACAATTTGAACAACTTCTGAAAATGTCAAACTTCTAACTCCCATGACCCGTGACCTATGACCTTTTTCAAGGTCATGTCAGCCGTCAGGCGCAACTGGCGTCCCGTAGTATCGATCCTTGTAACTTGTTTCCGAGTGTTTGTTCAGGAGCATATGCACAGGTGTTTCCAGGTGACAGTTGTGCCTTCCACTGAGATTGTGACCTCGATCGACCTTTTCAGAGGTCAACCGAGGTCACTGACCTCCGATGATCTCAGATTACTTTTTTTTTGGCTTCTGGCAGTTTCTAGGACATTTTGTGTATCTGTTTTCAAATCTGGGATCTATTTTACATAATTATATGTTGAACTGGGGTCATGCGCTTCCACAGGTCAACCGAGGTCACTGACCTCAGATGACATGACATGACCTTTTTGGAATTTGGCAGTTTCTATGACATTTTTCACGTTGATATACAATTTGGCCCTATTCCCTGCGGGCGGCCAGAATTACGTTAACCTGCGGAGGGAGGGAGGGAGGGAGGGAGGGAGGGAGGGAGGGAGGGAGGGAGGGAGGGAGGGAGGGAGGGAGGGAGGGGAGGGGAGGGGAGGGGAGGGGAGGGGAGGGGAGGGGAGGGGAGGGAGGGAGGGACGGAGGGACGGAGGGAGGGACGGAGGGAGGGACGGAGGGAGGGACGGAGGGAGGGACGGAGGGAGGGACGGAGGGAGGGACGGAGGGAGGGACGGAGGGAGGGACGGAGGGAGGGACGGAGGGAGGGACGGAGGGAGGGACGGAGGGAGGGACGGAGGGAGGGACGGAGGGAGGGACGGAGGGAGGGACGGAGGGAGGGACGGAGGGAGGGACGGAGGGAGGGACGGAGGGAGGGACGGAGGGAGGGACGGAGGGAGGGACGGAGGGAGGGACGGAGGGAGGGACGGAGGGAGGGACGGAGGGAGGGACGGAGGGAGGGACGGAGGGAGGGACGGAGGGAGGGACGGAGGGAGGGACGGAGGGAGGGACGGAGGGAGGGACGGAGGGAGGGACGGAGGGAGGGACGGAGGGAGGGACGGAGGGAGGGACGGAGGGAGGGACGGAGGGAGGGACGGAGGGAGGGACGGAGGGAGGGACGGAGGGAGGGACGGAGGGAGGGACGGAGGGAGGGACGGAGGGAGGGACGGAGGGAGGGACGGAGGGAGGGACGGAGGGAGGGACGGAGGGAGGGACGGAGGGAGGGACGGAGGGAGGGACGGAGGGAGGGACGGAGGGAGGGACGGAGGGAGGGACGGAGGGAGGGACGGAGGGAGGGAGGGAGGGAGGGAGGGAGGGAGGGAGGGAGGGAGGGAGGGAGGGAGGGAGGGAGGGAGGGAGGGAGGGAGGGAGGGAGGGAGGGAGGGAGGGAGGGAGGGAGGGAGGGAGGGAGGGAGGGAGGGAGGGAGGGAGGGAGGGAGGGAGGGAGGGAGGGAGGGAGGGAGGGAGGGAGGGAGGGAGGGAGGGAGGGAGGGAGGGAGGGAGGGAGGGAGGGAGGGAGGGAGGGAGGGAGGGAGGGAGGGAGGGAGGGGAAGATTCTGCCCCCCCCCCCCCAGAGATCTTGAGAACCGCTCGGTCGATTTCGATGGGGAAAACGTCATTCGATGCGTCATGACAAGGTCTCTCTTTTTGGACCCCGGCATTTTCGTGTTAACAAATGGGGGGGGGGGGGGGGGGACAGGGCGTCACAAAATACGAACATTTTGGGTGGTTTTTGAAAGGTCATTGCGGCCATGTGGCTTAACAGATTTTCATGCTCGAAACATTTTTGAGCTTCAAATGTACTGGTATTTAATATATGAAAAGCCAAAAAACAAAATAAATCATAGGCGTATTCAGGGAATGTAAAATTGGGGGATTTTCTGGAGAAAAAAAAGATGCAGTTCGTGATTGTTTGGGACGACATGAACGTCACATGTGGGCATGATATTAGTTTGTTAATTTTGATATATTGCGCATAGGCGGATCCAGGAAAAAAAAACATGGGGGGGGGGGGGGCACCATGCGCATAACGCTTTTATCATCTTACTAATTTGAAGTTGGACCTAATTTGAGGGTAGGTATCGCCTCCCATTTTGTTATCCTGAGTGCGCCTCTGCCCCAAAAATATCTACAATCCCAGTATCTATGATGCATATTACATTGCAATTGTTTCTGACGCATTTATTGCACTGCAAACCACGAAGGAAGTATGCGACGCAACACCGCATTCGTAACACCCTCCCCAAAACAAGAGCCTGTAACCGCCTCTGCTGGACCGATTTTTTCAAAATTTTGACAACACGCGCCATTAAATTTTGAGAAAAGTCACAGTTTCAGGACGCTAGGCCTAACGGTTTAGAAGCGGCAAGTGAAAAACCACCGGGAGGGGCAGAATCTGCCCCCGCAGGGAATAGGGTTAAGCATAATTATATGCTCATTCACGATTCTAGCTCGATTTAATTAAATTTCCACGCATTTACAATTTTGATGATGTTTGGGTCATTGACGTCCTCAGAGGTCACCTAATGACATTACAATCGGGTGTCATTGGCTTCCTCGTCAGAAGCAATGCGCTCGTTTTTTAATCGAAGCTCTAGCTCAATTAGGGGCGAAACGCCAAGGGGGGGGGGGGGGGGTCGTACCCCCTCCCCTGCACGATCACGTAGTGATCGGACGCTGCACTGGCGAGGGTTAAAGGTCACACTCTGACCCTTGAGAGTTCTCCAGTGATCGCTCCAGACAGCTCCACTGACTGTCCGTGCACTGGACACTTCAGCACTTCCATATGTCTGTCCCGAAGATCAATCATGGTCAAGGGCTCGCCTCTCAAGACATGCTGTGATATGGGAATGTTCCATCTCAAATGCGACGCGCCATATGCGACGACCTTTTCCCCTGGTCAAGACGGGCTCTGAGATGGGAAATTTCCATCTCAGAGCTCGTCTTGACCAGGGGACTGTCCGTGGATGCCCTGATTGATCTTTGGTGCAGCAGACCTATGGAAGTGCCGAAGTGTCAAGTGGACGGACAGTCAGTGGAGCGGACAGTGAAAGAGGTTACGCAAGCGGCAATGGCTGTGTATGGGGCCGAGGCCAGGGATGGGTGGGCCCGAGCGAGGCTGGCTCACAGGGCGATCCCGGGTGGGTCAGTAAAAACAAAGAGGGACCATGCCAATGTTTGCATGTGAGCTATGTATACACAGGTGGGCTATGTAACACGGTCATCACGCATGAGAAGCGTACCAGCTACTGGATTTTTCAAGAAATCGGTGTAAAAAGCATGACTTTCGCTAGGACTCACTATGTGAGGCGCGCGCGCCTCACAAGCGGTGGCTTCTAGTCTGGACTTTCTCCTCTTTCATGAATGAAACCCAACATTTTTAAACATTCTGCGTTGATTCGTGACGAAAGACCCTGGTGTAATGCAGCTACAAGTCGGTCTATCCATTCAAGCTATCGTTTGCCTTGCACTGTGATGAGTTTGTTATTGTGTGCCTTGGCTGTGATGAGTCTGCCATATGCGATTCGCAATAGCGGTTAACGGACTTTCTTCCGCTTTGATGCGTTGAAAGGATGCGATACAGGATTTTCGTTCACATATTGACCTCAAGGGACGTGTGTCGTGTTTCGTACTCCTCACCACACCTATGTGCAATGAAGATAGCATCGGTGTTTCAATATATATATGGTGCAATATAACCTGATGGCATAAATTACTTTGACATGGCTGACCTCGGTTGACCAATGTGCGATCTCTGGAGGACTCTCAAGGGTCAGAGTGTGACCTTTAATGCTCTTTGATCCCTGAAAATGAGCTTTGCTTTCAGGCATATTTGCGAGTGCTTAATTCGGTTTCGGCGCCAAAAGTTACCTCATAAGCTTCAAACCACCATATTTAGACCTCCTTCAGACATTGTGACCCTTTGACCCCTGACCTTTTGCCCTGTCTGACCTTTGACCCAAGTGAGATATGCGTATCCGTACGTATAAATCGATGCGAAATAACTTGCTGATTACCATAAATACGTTTTTGTTGCATTCCATTGGATATGATTATATACATAGAGCAAACAATAACAAATGGGTAAAAATTAGGTCATTGACCCTATTTGTGGTGTGACCCCGTGACCTCAGGTCATAAAATTTGTTACCAATTGGGGGCGCCCTCACTGGCCGGGGGCACCGTCACTGGCCGCAAGAGCGCCGTCACTGGCCGGGGGAGCGTCCTCACTGGCTGGAGTGGTGCCGTCATTGGCCGGAGGGGCGCCGTCACTGATCGGAGGGTCGCCAGTTTTGCATGGGCGCCTCGGGTCCAAAGGACCAGGTCATGGCCTGAATGACCGTATACTCGGTACGCCACTGAAATCATGTGACTGCAGAGTAGCAATAAGGCAAACTTGCACAACGTTTCACTGTCATTGGCTAATATGCCGGGATTCATTGACGCTTATGCTAGTAATGGAAGTGGAAGAGAATCAAAGATGCTGTGATTTTTATAGCTGATTTTCAATTTCGTTAGGTTTCTCTTTCGAACACGTGGATTTGCATTAATTAAGCATCGGTTCAAAAGCAGCGAAACCTATCATTGCCACACGATAGTAGGTGGCGCAAGTGTCGTTAATGCATCTGAATAGGCTCTTAGGAGATTGACTTTAGCCATGTGTACGCCAATTCTTTTGCGGAGTTTTAGCCACCAATCATCTTTGTATGCCCATGCGCCAAAGAATAACACATTTTTTGATGATCCAAGATGAAAAGTTGTATGATGACGCACCCTAATTTTGCCCGGGTAGGGCAAAATCACTACGTGTTCGGGTGGGGGGGGGGGGGGGGGGGGGGGCTTGGTACGACCCCCTTGGCGTTTCTCCCCTAATTGAGCTAGAGCTTCGATTCAAAGACTTCAAAGAGAGTTGCTTGTGATGAGAGGAAGCCGATGATACCCGATGTTAAGGTCTTTGGTCATTAGGTGACCTCTGAGGTCGTGTCAATGACCCAAAAGTCAACAAAATTGTAAATGCGTATACATTTAATTGTATCGAGCTAGAATCATGAATGAGCATATCATAATGATTAATGGGTGCCAAATTCCCTGCGCGCTGCGCCCGCGATCGGCTGCGGCGCCGGGAGCTCCGCTACCTCCCACTCTTACCGCTCTGTGCCTCATCATGTGAGCGTGTTGTGTCGCTGTGACTGTGACTGGTTGTGTGAAAGGTGAGAGAGAGGTGGCCGATCGCACTGCTGGTGCTACTGGTGCTTCCGTCGGTCGACACTTGAGCCGTTATCGAAGGGATCCAAGATGCATCATGACCTCGCAGGTCACTTGGTGCTCCTGGTTCTCACTTACCTGCTGGTGTCGGCCGCTGGACCTTCGCCCCGGCAGGCTCGCGTCGGGCCGGCACTGTCACCATCTGTGCTGTGTCACCACGACGACGACGACCGTCGGACCTGTCGCCACACCGCCCGGTCCCCGTTCCTGCCGGCGCCGGCGCCTCAGCCCAGCCGCAGCGACCTTGACTGGTCCCCGGGCGGTGGCGTGACCCGGCGCGGCAGGCCAGCGCCAGGCGCCGGGGGTGCAGAGGAGGCCGGGCGTGGCGTCGCTCCGATCCCGGCGGTAGTCAGCGGAGCCTGCTGATGGGGCTCATCAACGTTCAGTCCCTGCTACCGAAGCTCGCGGCGTTGCAGCACGAACACCTGCACCGACTGAACTACGACATCTGCGTCATCACCGAAACCTGGCTTCGATCCGCCACTGCGTCCAGGCTGGTCACCTTCCCCGGCTACGCGCTGCACCGTGCCGACCGGCCTGGTGACGTGGGCCACGGCGGAGTGGCCATACTGATCTGCAACAACTACACGGCCTCCGTCATCTCCCAGCCGGCATCAGATTGCGCGGACTGTCGGCTGGAGTCGCTCTGGCTGCGAGTGAAGCCCAAGTCCGGCCCTCACTTCTCCATCGCGGCAGTCTGCCGGCCCCCGCGGCGAACGGTGTCAGCCGTCCAGGCGGACTTAACGAACTGGAGATGCAGTTTCAGCGGGTTTTACTGCGGCACCCCGGACCTGTCTTTATTATGGGTGACTTGAACTGTAATTTACTTGACTCGTCAACCAACTCTGGAAAGGACCGTCTGTTGGAGATGCTGCAATCGTTTAATTTAAATCAGTTTGTAACACAACCGACCTACTCCTCTGTCTCACTTTTAGATGTAGTAATTTGTAACTAGTGACGTTGTGCAGCGTGTTGAAGCCTTTAAATGTGCTTTTAGTCCTCATCATTTTATCCATGCCCTTTCATGTCTGCCAAAATGTCGTAGGAAGCCTGTTCGCATCTGCACACGCCTTTTAAAAATCATCGATCATGTTTGTTTGCTCAGTGACTTGCATCTCGTTGACTGGTTAGGTGTTTTTAGCTGTCCGTCTGTCGCCGATATGTGGTCTTACATAACTCACTGTCTGCTGCCGGTGGTCGATAGGCATGCTCCACTCAAAACCATTTCAGTTAGGAACCCTTGTGCACCAGCTGTCACCCCGGCGACCCTGGACCTAATGTCACAGCGGAGGGACGAGCTGCGCCGTGAGGGGAGATCGCCGGCCTTCCGAGATTTAGACAGGAGGGTCATGTCGGAGATCAGGCGCGATTGCCGGGCGGACATAGAGGAGAGACTGCGGGCTCGGGGGAGTAGTTCTCTGTACCGCACTGTCCGCCCGTTAATCGCGGGTAAACGGAGCAGCACTGCCGACCTTCCTGCTGCCACACCGGATGAAATGAACAGCTTCTTTGTTAATGTAATGTGTCAGACATGATAGTTTTATTCGCAATCAATGACAACATTCAAAGCAAGTTCCTAAACAAACAGACGTTTCGACAAACAGGATGTCTTCGTCAGTGTAAATTAGCAATATTTAAATTCTAAAGACATTAGACATTAGACACAAAGACATTAATACAAAGTCAAGCAATCACAATCGCCAGCAATCAAAATCAGTCAAGCAATCAAAATCAGTTTGCCTGAAGCTGATTGTGATTGCTTGACTTTGTATTGCCTTTGTGTCTAATGTCTAATGTCTTTAGAATTTAAATATTGATAATTTACACTGACGAAGACAGGGTGTCTTCGCTTGTCGAAACTCTGTTTGTTTAGGAACTTGCTTTGAATGTTGTCATTGATTGCGAATAAAACTTCTTTGTTAATGTCGGCCCGCGTGTCGCGGCCGGCCTCGCTAGTCTCGGGGTGCCGCCCGACGTTTCGTGCCGTCTACCACGGGTAGGAGCTTGCGGTTTTCGTGTTGCCGGGATGACACTGTCCGAACTGCGGGAGGTAGTGTTCTCCGTGAAGCGTTCTGGTGCGTGTGGACCTGACGGTATTTGTATTCGTATCCTGCTCCTTTGTTTTGACGCCATCGCCCCTGTCCTGCTCCATGTTGTCAATACCTGCCTTACCTCATGCGACTTTCCCGATTATTGGGAGCACTCTCTGGTTCATCCCATCTTCAAATCCGGTGACCCAACCCTAGTCTCTAACTATCGTCCTATTTCTATAGTCCCCATCATGGCCAAAATCGTTGAGCGTGTGGTACAGCGCCAGTTGTCTGCCTACATGTCCGATAATCATCTCCTCTCCCCATCCCAACATGGTTTTCGGCCCCGCCATTCCACAGAAACCGCTCTGCTCTCCATCACTAACCGCATCTTTGCCAACATGGACCGTGGACATGTCTCTCTTTTGTGCCTCTTGGACCTTATTAAATGCTTTGACGTTATTCCTCATTCACAGCTTCTTTCCAAACTCCAGCTCTATGGCATTGACCCGGTCTGGTTTTCATCATCAGTCATACTCAGTCAGTTTGCATCTCTTCCCCTTCTGGTGACAAGAGTGATCTCCGAACCTCTTTCCAATACCATGGGTGTCTTACAGGTATCAGCCCTTGGTCCTCTGTTATTCACTATTTTTGCCAACGACCTCAGCCTGCACACGCCAGACGCTCATGTGACCCAGTACGCTGACGATACCCAGGTCCTTATATCTGATGTCAAACGCAACCTTCCTAGCCTCATCCTACGCATGGAGACTACACTGTCCTCCTTATCATCGTGGTCCCATGCACACGGACTTAAACTCAACGCATCCAAAACTGAAATCCTTCTCCTTGGCACCCGGCAGAACACCTGCGACCTCTCACCTGTCAGCGTGCCATGGGTGTCTGTGGGGAGTCGGTGGGGAAACCACCCAGGAGAGCCAGTTCGTTAAAAACCTCGGGAGTGCTGTTTGACCGCCATCTTAGCTGGGACGCACATGTGGACAGTGACGTGGTACGAAAGTGTGTCCGACTCCTGATCGGTCTCCGCCACCTGAGGCACTTCCTCCCGCAGAGCAGTGATGATAGCAGTGATGCTAACTATTGTGCGCGGTCTGGTCGTCTCGCGCGTGTGAGATACTGTATCTCTGTATATGGCAATGGTTCGGCTGCTAACGACAACAGACTGATGAGAGTTGTGAATTTTGCAACCAGGGTCGTTACTGGACTTAGAAAGTATGATCATGTGTCTCGCGCGCGGGATGACCTGAACCTCCTCGCGCCTCGCCAGATGTGCGATTACCAGACGGCGATTGTTGTGTGCTGGGTGAGCCTGCGGACTTCGCCCCTTTATTCCGCACCTACGCTGATGCGCGGCCATGTGAGCGTGTCACGCGACAGGACCAGTACCTGCGCCCGCCTGTCATGAGAACGGCGGCCGGACAGCGTTCGTTTTCGTACCGTGCGACAGCGCTGCTGAACGCGTTGCCTGATGATGTGAGGGGGCTGGAACCGACACGTTTCAAACGGGCGGCCCGGTCTTTCTTTCGGCAATAAGTGACTATGTGTGTGTGTGTGTGTGTGTGTGTGTGTGTGTGTGTGTGTGTGTGTGTGTGTGTGTGTGTGTGTGTGTGTGTGTGTGTGTGTGTGTGTGTGTGTGGTGTGCGTGTGCGTGTGCGTGTGCGTGTGCGTGTGCGTGTGCGTGTGCGTGTGCGTGTGCGTGTGCGTGTGCGTGTGCGTGTGCGTGTGCGTGTGCGTGTGCGTGTGCGTGTGCGTGTGCGTGTGCGTGTGCGTGTGCGTGTGCGTGTGCGTGTGCGTGTGCGTGTGCGTGTGCGTGTGCGTGTGCGTGTGCGTGTGCGTGTGCGTGTGCGTGTGTGTGTGTGTGTGTGTGTGTGTGTGTGTGTGTGTGTGTGTGTGTGTGTGTGTGTGTGTTTGTGGGTACGTCTAGTCTCCTTGGTTTCCCATCGTGACAATTGTTGTAACTTCCCTACTGTTTTTTTTTACCGACTTATGCAGCGTAATAGCCACGCTTATTCGTGGAGTGTCTGTTGATGTCAATACAAATTCGTAATCAACGTCACACAATGTCCTAAAAACTGCCAAATTCCAAAAAGGTCATGTCAGGTCATCTGAGGTCAGTGACCTCGGTTGACCTGTGGAAGCGCATCACCCCAGTGGAACATATAATTATGTAAAATGGATCCCAAATTTGAAATCAGCGTCACAAAATGTCCTAGAAACCGCCAGAAGCCCAAAGAAGTCATCTGAGGTCATTGGAGGTGAATGACCTCAGTTGACCTCTGAAAAGGTCGATCGAGGTCACAATCTCAGGGAAAACCACAACTGTCACCTGTGCATATGCTCCTGAACAACAAACACGCGGCAACTGCACAAGTTACAAGCATCGATACTGCGAGACGCCAGTTGCGCCTGCCATGACCTTGAGAAACAGGTCATAGGTCACGGGTCATGTGGGTTAGAAAATCAACATTTTCAGAGTATGTGTAAAAATATTCAAAAGTAGGGTACTGAAAGTTGCATCGTAATCGGTTGGAAACTACACGAGTTATTCCAGAAAAATCGAGAGGGTGGCATCCACCCCCTACCCGGGCGAGGACAGGGGGGGGGGGCAATGATCCTTGTGCGCTGGGGCTGGACACGGGGGAAGTTGAAGAGGAGATGTTCCGAGTCCTCGGGCTCGAGGCAGACCTCGCAGTGACCGTCCTCGTCGGCCCTCCTCCACCTCTCCGGAGTGTGTCTCGTAGGAAGGGGCAGCGGTTAACGCGCAACTGTTGCAGCGTCTTCTGCTCCAGTTTCGTCCAGCTGCGACTGACCTTGATCGGGCGGCCGTCCGTCGCTCTTCGGTGGGAGTGGTCAGGTGGGATCCCTTCGTGGTAGGCCCTGGTCCACCGCCTCCTGCGCACCTGTCGTATGGCAGTGCGGGCCGAGGCCATTTCCACCGGCAGGGGGGGGGGGGGGGGGCTGGTCAGGTCGGGTCGGTCGTTCAGGGCTCTCCCTTCGTTCGCCGCGGAGTCCGCCTCTTCGTTGCCCCGGACTTCGGCATGGCCCGGAACCCACACCAGTTGGATGACCCCTCCCCGCCGGCAGATCTCCGCCAACTTGTCTCTGATGGCAGTCATGGTGGCCGGTTGTGGTTTCCACGGCGCGTCCTGCAGCGACAGGGAGTCGGTGTAAATGCGGAAGCGTCTGATATGTAGACACCACCCCCTCTAACTCGAAGAAAACTAGAAGGACTAGAAAGACGCGGAAAAAAGCGTTCGAAAGCTCTTGACAAGCACATTCGAAAGTATTTCAGATATTTTGTTTTCCTCAAGTCAATATTGAGGGCACCAGAGCTCATCAAATGCAAAAAAAAACTATTTTTGCAACAGTTTTTCACGAATAGCTTTTTATCTAATAACAACAAGACAATAATTGTGATGTCATCGTGTTTATCTCGTCAAGGCGCTTCGACTCATATTAGTGTTGACCGGGTTAGGTCAACTAAAAAAAAATGACCGCAGGTCAAGGTCAAGTGGTGACCCAAGTAGGTTATGTTGCATATGGGAAGACGTGCCTCAACGAGACAAATACATTGGTGTCGGTTTCATTTATCTATCGTCATTATGTCGAGAGTTATTGACAAAACTGTTGGTGACCTCGGATGACCTCGGCTGACCCTGTAGGGGTCACTCAACAAAAATGGCACCTGGTTCATCAATAATGGCCTATAACATGATCCAAAAGAAATTAGACTGATTTCTTGCGTATCCTTGGAATAGGAAGCATTTTAATATTTCCCCATTGACTTATAATGGGGAGGTCACGAAATTGACCCGACCTTAGGTCGCTATATAACAAAATCCAAGATTTACGAATTGTAGATATATATATATATATATATATATATATATATATATATATATATATATATATATATATATATATATATATATATATATATATATATATTATATATATGACCTTATGAAACCCTGTAAGTGTAAAACCGATCATCCAAAAACTGTGACTGTGGTACGACCACATTTTTTTTGGGAGGTGGGGTCACGACCTGGTCTGGTGACCTGACCTGAGATGACCAGAGGTATTTTTTTACACAATGTGGGCAATTGATGCCCAAACAGCTGTGCCAAAAACGGCGGCGCTTTCCGCTATCTTAAACAAACCTGAGGGGGTATCTAAACCTCCCGTCACGGCGCGGATCAAGAAAAACCGAGGCGTGGCTCGATTTTTTTAACCCTCGCCCTACGGGGGGTCCTAAAACGACCCCCCTGAGGTTTTTCTTGCATAACTGTTTACACATGCGGCGCATCTTGCTGAAATTTGCAGTAGCTGAGTTTACAACAATTATACGTATGCTGTAAACATTTCGTTGAAATTGGTTGATAAATTTGGGAAATAATGATTTTTTGATGACGTCATGTTGGTGGAAAAACGATAAATGTTTGAAAAATCGTAGAAAACAGAGTTTTTAAGCAAATTGCAAACGCAATTCAGCAAAGATATAAAATGTCATTTTCTTTAAAATGAGAATCTCGGATTTTCGAAACTTTGGGTTTTGACCCCCTAAAATGTACAAAAACGGTTTTTAGATCACCACAAAATCAAAATTTTCAAAGATGTTAAACCGGAATATATGTGAGAGAACTGAGTATGGATAATACTCAAACCAAATTTCAAAGCAATATCTCTATTTTTAACTGAGTGATGGCTCCCAAGTGTAAGAAACTCATGACGTCATTTTTTTAATAACTTTTTTTGATTTTTTTTTTACCAGATATGAATAAATAATTACCTTTTCTGTATTTTTGAGGCAAAACTGGTCTAGGAACACGCCTTTTTGTTTACATTTATCAATTTCTAATTTTGAGGTTTTCTGACAGCAAAATCGCTGTTCTGGACGTGATCGATCGAGGTCATTCACTTGACCTGGAAGGTCACTCGTTGACCCGAAACCTAAAAATTGCATACCGTTAGATTCAAAACATGACAGTTAACATGTTGGTTCTTACCGCGTTGCTCTATCTTGCTTGGTTTGGAAGTTAACATGGGGGGGTCTTTTTAGGACCCCCGTAGGGCGAAGGTGAAAATAGCTCCCGTAGGGTGAGGGTTAAAGAATGGCCTCAGAACCAGACTGGTGATTGATTCACCTTTTTGGAAGGATTCAATCACGATTCATTTTGGAATATGAATGATTTTTATCAAATCACGTTTGACTCACCATTGAAATAGCATTGCATAGTCTTTTTGATTCAATCAGCCTTGTTTCGATGCGGGTTTTGATTCAATCATGATTCATGAATTAACAAAAATCCGGTGGTGAATCGATTCTTCTTTAATTCAAGATATTTTGATTGAACGATTCCAACCGATTCAATCAGAGTCGAATCAATAACCATTCTGCTCAGGACCCGGCGCGGGAGATGTTTAGCGTCGAAACAGCGCCTCGGAAATGCAGCAGCAAAGACAAATAATATGCAGGTATTTTACACACTGCCCGAACATAATACATTTCCAGTCCTGAGGCCATTCTTTAAAAATAAAATCGAGCCAGCGGGTCGATTAAAAAAAGAAAAGAATGGCCTCTGGTCATGAAATTAAAAATCCAACACCGCGACCGGGTATCC
>JAXIVJ010006387.1:7500-10000 GCA_036785665.1 Chirona hameri | reverse complement strand
TGTGTGCCTGTGTCTGTGTGTGCCTGTGTCTGTGTGTGCCTGTGTCTGTGTGTGCCTGTGTCTGTGTGTTGCCTGTGTCTGTGTGTGCCTGTGTCTGTGTGTGCCTGTGTCTGTGTGTGCCTGTGTCTGTGTGTGCCTGTTGTCTGTGTGTGCCTGTGTCTGTGTGTGCCTGTGTCTGTGTGTGCCTGTGTCTGTGTGTGCCTGTGTCTGTGTGTGCCTGTGTCTGTGTGTGCCTGTGTCTGTGTGTGCCTGTGTCTGTGTGTGCTGTGTCTGTGTGTGCCTGTGTCTGTGTGTGCCTGTGTCTGTGTGTGCCTGTGTCTGTGTGTGCCTGTGTCTGTGTGTGCCTGTTGTCTGTGTGTGCCTGTGTCTGTGTGTGCCTGTGTCTGTGTGTGCCTGTGTCTGTGTGTGCCTGTGTCTGTGTGTGCCTGTGTCTGTGTGTGCCTGTGTCTGTGTGTGCCTGTGTCTGTGTGTGCCTGTGTCTGTGTGTGCCTGTGTCTGTGTGTGCCTGTGTCTGTGTGTGCCTGTGTCTGTGTGTGCCTGTGTCTGTGTGTGCCTGTGTCTGTGTGTGCCTGTGTCTGTGTGTGCCTGTGTCTGTGTGTGCCTGTGTCTGTGTGTGCCTGTGTCTGTGTCGTGCCTGTGTCTGTGTGTGCCTGTGTCTGTGTGTGCCTGTGTCTGTGTGTGCCTGTTGTCTTGTGTGTGCCTGTGTCTGTGTGTGCCTGTGTCTGTGTGTGCCTGTGTCTGTGTGTGCCTGTGTCTGTGTGTGCCTGTGTCTGTGTGTGCCTGTGTCTGTGTGTGCCTGTGTCTGTGTGTGCCTGTGTCTGTGTGTGCCTGTGTCTGTGTGTGCCTGTGTCTGTGTGTGCCTGTGTCTGTGTGTGCCTGTGTCTGTGTGTGCCTGTGTCTGTGTGTGCCTGTGTCTGTGTGTGCTGTGTCTGTGTGTGCCTGTGTCTGTGTGTGCCTGTGTCTGTGTGTGCCTGTGTCTGTGTGTGCCTGTGTCTGTGTGTGCCTGTGTCTGTGTGTGCTGTGTCTGTGTGTGCCTGTGTCTGTGTGTGCCTGTGTCTGTGTGTGCCTGTGTCTGTGTGTGCCTGTGTCTGTGTGTGCCTGTGTCTGTGTGTGCCTGTGTCTGTGTGTGCCTGTGTCTGTGTGTGCCTGTGTCTGTGTGTGCCTGTGTCTGTGTGTGCCTGTGTCTGTGTGTGCCTGTGTCTGTGTGTGCCTGTGTCTGTGTGTGCCTGTGTCTGTGTGTGCTGTGTCTGTGTGTGCCTGTGTCTGTGGTGTGCTGTGTCTGTGTGTGCCTGTGTCTGTGTGTGCCTGTGTCTGTGTGTGCCTGTGTCTGTGTGTGCCTGTGTCTGTGTGTGCCTGTGTCTGTGTGTGCCTGTGGTCTGTGTGTGCCTGTGTCTGTGTGTGCCTGTGTCTGTGTGTGCCTGTGTCTGTGTGTGCCTGTGTCTGTGTGTGCCTGTGTCTGTGTGCTGTGCCTGTGTCTGTGTGTGCCTGTGTCTGTGTGTGCCTGTGTCTGTGTGTGCCTGTGTCTGTGTGTGCCTGTGTCTGTGTGTGCCTGTGTCTGTGTGTGCCTGTGTCTGTGTGTGCCTGTGTCTGTGTGTGCCTGTTGTGTGTGCTGTGTCTGTGGTGCCTGTGTCTGTGTGTGCCTGTGTCTGTGTGTGCCTGTGTCTGTGTGTGCCTGTGTCTGTGTGTGCCTGTGTCTGTGTGTGCCTGTGTCTGTGTGGTGCCTGTGTCTGTGTGTGCCTGTGTCTGTGTGTGCCTGTGTCTGTGTGTGCCTGTGTCTGTGTGTGCCTGTGTCTGTGTGTGCCTGTGTCTGTGTGTGCCTGTGTCTGTGTGTGCCTGTGTCTGTGTGTGCCTGTGTCTGTGTGTGCCTGTGTCTGTGTGTGCCTGTGTCTGTGTGTGCCTGTTTCTGTGTGTGCCTGTGTCTGTGTGTGCCTGTGTCTGTGTGTGCCTGTGTCTGTGTGTGCCTGTGTCTGTGTGTGCCTGTGTCTGTGTGTGCCTGTGTCTGTGTGTGCCTGTGTCTGTGTGCTGTGTCTGTGGGTCTGGGCTGTGGTGCCTGTGTCTGTGTGTGCCTGTGTCTGTGTGTGCCTGTGTCTGTGTGTGCCTGTGTCTGTGTGTGCCTGTGGTCTGTGTGTGCCTGTGTCTGTGTGTGCCTGTGTCTGTGTGTGCCTGTGTCTGTGTGTGCCTGTGTCTGTGTGTGCCTGTGTCTGTGTGTGCCTGTGTCTGTGTGCCTGTGTCTGTGTGTGCCTGTGTCTGTGTGTGCCTGTGTCTGTGTGTGTCTGTGGTCTGGTGTGTGTCTGTGTCTGTGTGTGTCTGTGTCTGTGTGTGTCTGTGTCTGTCTGTGTGTGTCTGTGTCTGTCTGTGTGTGTCTGTGTCTGTCTGTGTGTGTCTGTGTCTGTCTGTGTGTGTCTGTGTCTGTCTGTGTGTGTCTGTGTCTGTCTGTGTGTGTCTGTGTCTGTCTGTGTGTGTCTGTGTCTGTCTGTGTGTGTCTGTGTCTGTCTGTGTG
>JAXIVJ010006387.1:0-5000 GCA_036785665.1 Chirona hameri | reverse complement strand
CGTGTGTGCGTGTGTGCGTGTGTGCGTGTGTGCGTGTGTGCGTGTGTGCGTGTGTGCGTGTGTGGTGTGTGCGTAGTGTGCGTGTGTGCGCGTGTGTGCGCGTGTGCGCGTGTGCGCGTGTGCGCGTGTGCGCGTGTGCGCGTGTGCGCGTGTGCGCGTGTGCGCGTGTGTGCGTGTGTGCGTGTGTGCGTGTGTGCGTGTGCGGTCGTGTGCGCGTGTGCGCGTGTGGTGTGCGCGTTGTGCGCGTGTGCGCGTGTGCGCGTGTTGGTGTGTTGGGTGTTGGTGTGTTGTGTGTTGGTTTGTTGTGTTGGTGTGTTGGTGTGTTGGTGTGTTGGTGTGTTGGTGTGTTGGTGTGTTGGTGTGTGTGTGTGTGTGTGTGTGTGTGTGTGTGTGGTGTGACTGCTGACCACTGGCTGTCTGACTGACCACTAAGCAGTGACTGCTGACTGCCGGAATTTTCTGACCGCTGACCAGGCCAGGAGCGGGTGGTCCTCTATCGACTGTGTTTGTGTGTGTGTGTGTGGCGGTGGCGCTTGGTGGTGGCCATCGATCGGCGGGCGGGCAGCTGTCTGTGTGTGCCGCCGGCCCTCAATCCCGACTGCCAATCTGAGCCGCCACCCGGCTCCGCTCAGAACGAGGGTGCAGCCAGTGGTCGGTGTGTACCAGCCTTGCAACGTGACCGCCAGACCTACCGGCCGCCGGCCGGCCAGATGCCGCCGTCAGGCGCACCATCACTGAAGGTTAGTGACGCGCGACGGGGGAGAGCGTGGGGAAAGGAGAGAGCGCGGCAGAGACGTGGGGCAGTGATGATAGGTAGTGTGGAGGCGCTGAGGAGAGTGGTTTGGCTCAGGGAAGCGGAGGAGAATGCGATCTTGTGGACAGAGTCAGCCTGCACGCCTCGGCCGAGACTGGCGAGAGATGGCTCTAATAAGGGCTTCTGAATATGTGGGCTGCTAAGTGTTGGCGTGGGTAAATTATCGGCTGGTTTCATGATCTGTTGAGCTTGAATGCTAGCAGGTGGAGTGGAGGTAAAACAAACATTGACAATACCGAGTGATTGTTCCCGTTCTTTGTTCTGCTCTGGATTATCCATGATTGTGTGCAGTGCGTCGGCGCAGAATGGTAGGTATTTGGTATCTATACTACTATTTGACAAGCGTCTCTGTCTGTCTGTCTGTCGTGTCTGTCTGTCTGTCTGTCTGTCTGTCTGTCTGTCTGTCTGTCTGTCTGTCTGTCTGTCTGTCTGTCTGTCTGTCTGTCTGTCTGTCTGTCTGTCTGTCTGTCTGTCTGTCTGTCTGTCTGTCTGTCTGTCTGTCTGTCTGTCTGTCTGTCTGTCTGTCTGTCTGTCTGTCTGTCTGTCTGTCTGTCTGTCTGTCTGTCTGTCTGTCTGTCTGTCTGTCTGTCTGTCTGTCTGTCTGTCTGTCTGTCTGTTTTTTCCGCCACGAATTAAACAAATAAAAGCGGCAATTATACATTACAGTATTGATATAAGCACGTGATGCAACGTGATTTTAAGGTTTTCGAACGAGTTTACTGATAACTACCCAGGGAGGGTCGAAGTTAAGTTCCTACTAGATCTGGCAAGACGCCTGTGACGTATGTAAGAGGGCGCCCGAGGGCATGTTTTTGTTGAAGCAATGGGAAATGGAGAGTTTTCTAAATCGATTTTAAAACACTTTTTAGAAGTTAAATTATTGGAATTATGGGAAAATATGTTCAAAAAAACATATTTTCCCATAATGTACCAAATTTAAACGTACCAAATTTAAACCAATTTGACTTTCCGTAGGGCAAGGTCGAGCGTCTACTTCTCAACCTTGACAGGCACAAGGCATGCGGTCCGGACGGCCTCAGTGCTCGCATTTTAAGGGAATGTGCTCGAGAGCTGGCCGTCCCGATCGAGATGCTGTGCCGCTTATCGGTCGAGCAGGGCTTCTTTCTAGCCCGTTGGAAACAATCCAAATGTTATGCCGGTGCACAAGAAGGGAGATACAAAACGACCAGAAAACTATCAGCCCATCTCCCTTTTACCACTCTGTTCAAAGGTGCTGGAGAAGGTTGTTTACGACTGCCTGATTGAGCATTGTCGTCCCGTTTTGCCTGTAAACCAGCACGTATTTATGCCAAAACGTTCGTGCGTGACCAACCTGACCTGCTTCCTGAATGATGCCTGGGGTCTATAGCCGAGGGGAAACAGTTGGACGCCGTGTACACCGACTACTCGTCCGCGTTCACAAGTGTGAATCTCCAACTGTTGTTGCACAAAATGAAGCACTCACTCAACCGTGCATATATTATTCATGGCTTCGCTCATACCTGTTAAACCGTAGTCAGCGAGTGGTTGTAAACGGGAAACACTCACCGTGGATTCCAGTGTTATCTGGCGTCCCAGAAGGTAGTATCTGCGGCCCCCTGTTATTTATCTGTTTTACCGCCGATATACCACTCCACATAAACAATGGGTGCACAATGTATGCTGATGACGTTAAGCTGTATACGCCGGTCCGTTGTGAGGACGATCCTCGTGCACTTCAGTCTGACATCGACTCTCTTGTACATTGGTCACGTGTGTGGGGACTAAGTTTGAACTCGGCCAAGTGCCGCGTAATATCGTTCACCTTGCGCACCTCGCCTGTCTTAGCGGCCTACACAATGGATGGTGTTACACTAGAGCGTCACGCACAGGTGCGCGACTTGGGAATCATCTTAGACTCAAAGTTGAACTTCGCTTCTCATGTGGACGCCACAGTCGCAAAGGCCAAACGTATGCTTGGACTGTTTATCCGCAGCATGCAGATGCCAGCTCCCCGTCGCCATGTAAAGCTCGATCACAAGGTCATGTTGTGTGCTTTCAGCGTTCATGGTCCGTTCCATTGTCGAATACGGGAGCGTGGTCGGGTCGGGAGCGGCAGTGACTCATCTTAAACGGCTGGAACACATTCAGCATTCCTTTTGTATTTGGCTCGCGTGTTCATCTGACCACAGCTCCTTTAACCTAGTTTATGATCACTTACTGCAGCATTTCAAGGTTTCCTCCATAAAATCTCGTTTTCATGCAGCATGATCTTCTGTTCATGCACAACGTTTTTCACGGCCGACTTGACAGTCCCCAGCTCCAGGCATGCTTTCACCTGTCGGCTCCGGCTAGACGGATCAGGTCGCCTGTGCTCTGGCATATACCGTTTGCACGTGTCCGCTGCTTGTGAAAAACTGATCTTTTTGCCGAATTTCTTCCATGTGTAACTAGTTTCTTAACGCCTGCGTATCCCTACTATTTCTTTTGCTCGCCATCATCTGATTACAAATCCGCTGTGCGGTCACATGTAACACGGGCAGGTGCCTTTTGTAGCCTTTGAGCTCGCAGCCAGGCCTCACCACGCGAGAGCTCACCGAATAGTTGTGTGTGTGTGTGTGTGTGTGTGTGTGTGTGGTGTGTGTGTGTGTGTGTGTGTGTGTGTGGTGTGGGTGTTGTGTGTGTGTGAGTGTGCGGTGCGGTGCGGGTGCGGGTGCGGGTGCGGGTGCGGGTGCGGGGTGCGGGTCGGTGCGGTGGCGGGTGCGGGTGCGGGTGCGGGTGCGGGTGCGGGTGGCGGTGCGGGTGCGGGTGCGGGTGCGGGTGCGGGTTGCGGGTGCGGGTGCGGGTGCGGGTGCGGGTGCGGTGGGGTGCGGGTGCGGGTGCGGGTGCGGGTGCGGGTGCGGGTGCGGGTGCGGGTGCGGGTGCGGGTGCGGGTGCGGGTGCGGGTGCGGGTGTGTGTGTGTGTGTGTGTGTGTGTGTGTGTGTGTGTGTGTGTGTCTTGTCTGTGGTCTTGCATGCGGGTTATTTTAAGTGAAAGCCATAGTTTTATCTCCTGACTTCGCCTGTAACTGGGTTATGTGCCTGTTGGTGATTTATCAATAAACAATAAACAAACAATAAAAACATGTGCTCATTCCATGTTTGTCACTGTTTTCTCTAGCCTTACCCGGCATCCATAATGTATAAGGTACGTCGGCAAACACCTACACAGTCAAACATTACCCCCATGTAACGTGTAACGTACACATAATAACTTATACTTTTCACCGTTATTCATCAAGACTTATCAACTTATTCTCGTTACTTGAAGGGGCAGATACGGGATTTTTAAAACTCAACAAACTTATTAACCCCCACCCACTAAGGTTTCGAAGAAAGAACAGCGGTAGCCAGCCTACGCGCTACGCGCCGCCGTTTTTGCCACAGGTTGTTTGTGTATCAATCATCGTTATTCGTATGTCATCCGCAAACAACACTTCTTTCATGACACACTCTTTCATACAATAGTCATCTCTTACAGTTACACTATTAAAATAAATCCACGCAAAATTGTCGACACAACAAGGCGTTAAAAGCACAAGACAGTCGTCTCGAGTCAGAGTAGCAACATTCCTTCAGCCTACTCCCTCAACGTACGAAACATCCTGTCACTGCTCCAGCGTCTCTCATCCTTCGCCCCCGTCGCATCGTCCCATTGGCCGTTGACCGAAACCTTGAACGATCGACGGGCGTGCTCGGTGCACCTGACAGCAGCTGCAGACCTCCCTCTACGCACGCCTCCCCTGCACCCCCCAACCTCGAGTTGCTCGTGAGGCGGACACAGTTCTCGCGGGAAACCACAACAAATCTCTCAGACAGATCGGTGCATTATTATCATACAGCAGACGATGTACCAGTCACCCAAGGTCTCGCTCGGCAACAAGTTCGTCCACTTTCGGCCATTTCAATCCACATCCATGGGCATCATATGGTGTCTGACGACGACAGGCATTTCACAATTCTCTTGCGTTGGCTTTATTATTATTTTTGTATACGTTTACGTTGTGTTGCGTTGCAGATACCGTTGCACAATACAATATATGCAGAAAAACCAATGATTAAATGATAAACTTTTCTTGCTTCTTTTGGCAGTCGGTGCGCACATTTTGACAGACCGAACAGCGTTTGCGTTAGCATCGTTTGCGTCATGATGAAACATGCTTTCGAA
>JAXIVJ010006386.1:0-67159 GCA_036785665.1 Chirona hameri | reverse complement strand
ATATAATATATATATATATATATATATATATATATATATTATATATATATATATAGTATATATATATATATATATTATATATATTATATATATATATTAATATAGTATATATATATATATATATATATATATATATATATATATACGTATATATAATATTATATATATATATATATATATATAATATATATATATACTATATCATATAATATATAATATATATATATATATATAGATATATATATATATAGTATATATATAATATATATATATATATATATATATATATATATATATATATATATATATTATATATATTATATATATATATATAATATATATATATATATATATATATATATATATATATATATATTGCACATAAAAACGAATTATCTTCAAGAAAAACTGAACACACCCATCATCATACAATATAGCAAAGTATAATATATAGAAATATACTTACAAAACTGATTAGAGCTGCCAAAAGGAAACATTATCAGGACGAATTTGCTAAACACTCTGGGAACTCGAAGCAAACATGGCAAACTTTGCAAACCTTAATTAAATCAAAACAAAAAGCAGACAGTGCTCCAACTAGGATTATAGACGCAAGTGGAGAAGCAGTAACAGATGATGCAGTTATAGCAGACAACAATTTCAATTCCCTCTTCACCGAAATTGGTGAGAAGCTTAGCAAAACTATCCCGCAGTCTTCATTTAATCCCTTCAGCTGCTTCCAAACGTTGCAAATGAAATGAACTTAGAATCCACAAATGAAGAAGAACTAGTAAATATTATAATGGATTGAAGAATGTTGGGCCCGGGGCAGATAACATAAGTGCAAACTGTTTACGTTATCATTTCTAGCCATACTTAAACCTGTTCTTTATCTTTTGAACTCCTGCTTGGAATCTGGAACATTTCCGTCCATCCTCAAACTAGCTGTAATCAACCAATATTTATAAGGTGGTGAGTGTCAACTTGTAGATAACTATAGACCTATAAGTATATTACCTTTCATGTCAAAAATTCTTGAAAACTCATATACTCTCGACTCATCAGTCATTTAAATCAGAACCACATATATTCATGAAAATCAGTTTGGTTTTCAGAAAAACAAAGCCACCTACATGCCTATTCTTCTTCTTCAGGATGCCATTACTAGGGCTTTTGAGGAGGGAGAATTTGCATTGGGTTTGTACCTTGATTTAAAAAAGGCATATGATACACAGTAAACATCGACCTCCTTCTGAAAAAGCTTCATAAATATGGTGTCAGGCACAAGTCTCATACAATTATCTCATCATATTTATCAGGAAGAACACAATGTGTTAAAATCAGAAATACATTATCAGCTTATAAACGAGTCACCATGGGTGTTCCCCAGTGGTCGATTTTGGGCCCAATTCTTTTTATCATATACATAAATGATTTGCCCAAAGTTAAGTGCTGATATGACTTGCTTATCATATGCTGATGACACTGCAATTTAATTTAAAAGTAAAAGTAGCACTAATCTTTCAAATAACTGTAAATGCACTTTTACTGCGCATCACTGACTGGTTTTGTGCCAACTTCCTCTCACTAAATGTTTCAAAAGACATTTACCCAACATTACACTACCCGTTCCTCAGTTTTCAAGCTTGATGTGAAGATGAACAACATACCTGTACAAGAAAATGCTAACATAAAATACTTGGGCGTGATAATTGATAAAACACTTAAGTTTACAAACATATTGAGTATATATCTAACATAGTTAGTAGAAACATTGGAATGAATAGCAAGAGTAAGGTACTGCTTAGACAAAAGAACTGCACATACTTTGTATAATAGTCTAATTCTTCCCTATCTGAATTATTTGTTGCATGATCTGGGGTAGTAACTATAATTCTCAGCTTGATAAGCTAGTGATTTTACAAAAGAGCGGCTGTGAGACTGATTGAATATGTATACCCCCCACATAGTTCAGAGCCAATTTTCAAACAATATAACATATTGAAGTTGGCCGATATAGCAAAATCACAGATGATCATTGTGATGCAAAAGTTCCATAACTAAACAGTTATCAATAGCTTTTGACAAAATATATGAAATTCATGAAGCCAATAGTCCTCACAGAAGGCAAACCAAACATTTAAAGCAACCATTCTCAAACCGCAATTATCGATTATTCATCACCAGTTGCCTTGGCCCTAAGCTATGGAATAATATCATAGCCCCTAAATTTCCAAACTTAAACGATATTCCAAACATCTAAGACTATTGTACAGAGTATTGTTCGCAAACATTTTGTTAATTCTTACAATATGTAAGAAGCATACACATATATGTGTATGTGTATATGTGTATGTGTATTATGTGTATGTGTATTGTGTGTATGTGTATATGTGTATGTGTATATGTGTATGTGTATATGTGTATGTGTATGTTGTGTATATGTGTATGTGTATATGTGTATGTGTATATGTGTATGTGTATATGTGTATGTGTATATGTGTATGTGTATATGTGTATGTGTATATGTGTATGTGTATATGTATATGTGTATGTGTATATGTGTATGTGTATATGTGTATGTGTATATGTGTATGTGTATATGTGTATATGTGTATGTGTATATGTGTATGTGTATATGTGTATGTGTATATGTGTATGTGTATGTGTATATGTGTATGTGTATATGTGTATGTGTATATGTGAATGTGTATATGCGTATGTGTATATGTGTATGTGTATATGTGCATGTGTATATGTGTATGTGTATATGTGTATGTGTATATGTGTATGTGTATATGTGTATGTGTATATGTGTATGTGTATATGTGTATGTGTATATGTGTATGTGTATATGTGTATGTGTCATATGTGTATATGTGTATATGTGTATGTGTATATGTGTATGTGTATATGTGTATGTGTATATGTGTATGTGTATATGTGTATGTGTATATGTGTATGTGTATATGTGTATGTGTATATGTGTATGTGTATATGTGTATGTGTATATGTGTATGTGTATATGTGTATGTGTATATGTGTATGTGTATATGTGTATGTGTATATGTGTATGTGTATATGTGTATGTGTATATGTGTATGTGTATATGTGTATGTGTATATGTGTATGTGTATATGTTTATGTGTATATGTGTATGTGTATATGTGTATGTGTATATGTGTATGTGTATATGTGTATGTGTATATGTGTATGTGTATATGTGTATGTGTATATGTGTATGTGCATATGTGTATGTGTATATGTGTATGTGTATATGTGTGTATATGTATGTGTGTACGTGTGTATGTGTGTATGTGTATGTGTATGTATGTGTGTATGTGTGTGTATGTACTATGTATGTTGTATGTATATATGTATGTATGTGTGTATGAGTATGTGTATATGTGTATGTGTATATGTGTCTGTGTATGTGTATATGTGTATGTGTATGTGTATGTGTATATGTGTATGTGTATGTGTGTATGTGTATTTGTGTATGTGTATATGTGTATGTGTATGTGTATGTGTGTATGTGTATGTGTGTATGTGTATATGTGTATGTGTATATTGTGCATGTGTATATGTGTACCCATTCAATGGCGCTGGCTTCAGGAACCCTACTCGGCAACAAGCTTCGCTTAGCTGAGTGGGGTTCACGAAGAACCAGCAAGAAATGCTCGAAAATTGACCAGACTTTGTCCTACGCCCTGTATGACTGATATCCCCTTTATAACAGCGTAAATGAATATGGAATCCTTGGGCGTAGTTGGGGGGCAGTTATTTGCTGTTTTCAGCAATGACTACTTTCCGCCTTCTTTTATATCACCACATCTAACACCCAAACTACCTCTCCTCATATGCTTTTTTAAGTTTGTTTCCATTTCTTAGCTGGGAGTGCCGCGACATTTTCTCTTTTGTTCTCTGGTGTTAATGAAAGGTGTCGTGCGTCGTTGGGATCGAGGGTGGGGGCACTCCTGGTCACCTATTAATGGGTGGCGGCTAGAGAGAAAAAAAAAATATGTATTTATATATATATAGCAAATAGCATAAATGTAATCTCTCTTTATATAATTCCCATTATCACTGATTTTAAATGTCGTCAGTACCAAAATACTTAACCCTCGCCCTACGGGGGGGGGGGCTGACTGGCCTCCCATAAGTTTTTTCTTGAATAACTTTTTACACATTCATGGCATCTCTCTGAAATTTTCAGAATAAACTACTGAAAATTTCAGAGAGATGCCATAAATGTGTAAAAAGTTATTGTTTACAGCAATTATACGTATGTTGTAAGCATTTCTTCTAAATTAGTTGAGTAGTTTTGGAGATAAACATGTTTTGATGGCATGTTGACATGTTGACATGTCATGATATGTCATGTTGGTAAAAAAACAAGAAATATTTGAAAAATCGTAAAAAACAGTGTTTTGAAGCCAATTGCAAACGCAAAGAAGGAAAGCTACACAATGGCATCAAATAGCAATCTGGGATTTTCAAAAATGTTTTTTTTACCCCTAAAATGGGAAAAACTTCTTTTAAAAAAAATCATCATAAAATCAAAATTTTCAAAGCTGTTAAAAAAACGATTTTTTTTTGTTAATGCAATATCTTGACTTTTGACTGAGTGATGGCTCCTTAAGTGTAAGAAATTCATGACGTCATTTAAAAAAAAACTTTTTTTACCTTGTTTTGACAAGCTACGAATTAATCATTGCCTTTTATGTATTTCTGATCCAAACTGTTCAGGGATCTTGTCTTTTTATTTACATTTACCAATTTCTAATTTAGAGGTTTTCTGACAGACAAAATCGCTGTTCTGGACGTGGTCGATCCGAGGTCGGATTCGCCCCCTCCCCCGGAGATATGGAGATCCACCCGGCCGATTTGAAAAAAATAAACTGTTTTCTATTCCCCTCAACACTATCTACATTTCTAAAAAATACAATAAAATTATCAATCTTCGATAGGGGAGATAGCAACTAGGTGAGAGAAAAAAAATAACAAAATTAGAGGTATAATTGATCCACCACAGCTGCCATGTTTATCAACCGATTTGAACGCAACTGATGAGAATCGATAGATATAAAATTGGGAATTGATATAAGACGATGAATTTTGAAATTGCAGAAATTATAGGCGTTTGCAAACCGCTAAATATCGGGGTAAAATAAATGCCTTTAAACCCGTCTTTTGTGTTTTTGTTGTTGTAATAAATGAAATGGTGCAAATACAAACATAAAGATAACAAAAGACAAGTCTCAATTCCCTTCCCCTTCCCCTTCTGAGCACGTCACTGAACAAATGTAAAACTGCCATTATTTACTTTTCGCTGCATACACATGAAATTAAAGCAGCAAAAAAATCTGCTTTGTATCCGCCCATGGCAAAATGTTCCATATTTTGAATACCCAAAATATAGGTCAAACTGCAGGGAATTGAATGCCGCTTTTCCGGAGTGAATCAGTTCGGCGTTTTCCGAGATACGAGGGGGGAGGAGAATAGACTCCCCCCCCCCTCCCGACAGTTGTGTATCTTGTTTAGCACGACAGTAATAGGATTATCTCAGTACTGAGTAGTAATGGGATAACGCTTCAGTTACTGAAGCACCAATCACTGGACCGAAGATGGCCTATAAAGTGGCTATGTAACTGGCATCGGCCCACCAAAACCGGCTATACAATGCCGGTCAACTGACTGAGATAACACATTGAGATCAACATTAGACACTCATTAACTGCGATGACCGAGTTCGAGTGCAACATGAAGTTCAGCTGTTCAACTGCCCTCTATTTGAGTACAGCTCTCTCTAAAGATTGAATGTGTCTAATAATGTTAAGGAAGGGGTAAACTAATGGCGTGACAATACCAACACAATACGGAGGATTATATTTATTTGAAGAATTGGAATAACGTCCAAACTGTAACATACACAAATAAAAACCCTGATTATGTCACTTTTCCTAACTCAGCGCTAGCAAAATAAAGAGTATTCAAATACCTATGCCTATGCAAATTATAGGTATCGCGGTGATAGCTTTTGCCAACTAGTTCAAGAAAGACAAAATATTGCAATCCTTTGCATAAACATCTATGATCAAGATTATTCACGCTAGGTGAGAATTAACACAGGAAAAATGTCCCCTGAGCGAGGTAGTTTTAGTTTAAACTAGTCACCTACGCGCGTGTTAACACTATTGTGTAATTACTCAGTATTTGTGTTATTTGATTTAATCTTCCCGGCTATATCAATGGCAAATACGTATCAATTTGCGAGATTCCAAATATTTTGTAGGACGTTTAAATACAAGTAAATCGCCTTTTTGGGCGATGACCGAGCGAGGGCGCACTGATAAAGCTAAAACAGGTTTGAAATATGAAACGGTACTGAAGCACACTTGGTAGTAACCTATAGTACTTTTAGTCCTTTTAGTCCTCCATAAAAATTGCCAGGCCTCAATGCAGTCCAATATAAAAATTGAGTTTTATTAGATTGTATATAATCCCTTTTCTCGGATCCGCCAAAAGGGAATACGTCCTGGCGGCTGCATACTTTAGCGTATACAAAAACGAATGCTTAGATAAATCAAGCCATTTTTGATCAAGAGTGATTTGTGTTCATTTCGACGTCTGCGTGTTCCAACCGCTGTGGTACCACCCCTATCAGAACGCAACATAACAAAATACAACTTGATTTGATGGTCCTTATCCAGTTGTGAAAACCCGATCTCAATCGGAGCAGTGGTTGTTTCCAAAAAGCGTCTATATGGCCGGGTCGGGCCGGGTCGGGACGTGCCGGGCCGGGTCGGGCCGGGTTAGATGATGATGATGATGATGATGATGTAAATTTGTCTAGTAGTAAGTTGACGAGAAACCTCACGGGCGCTTCATGCCCGCTCGGTACTAATATAAATAATGGTGGACCTACAATAGAACCCTGCAGGATTCCTACAGGAACAGCAGCCTGCCTTTTCAGAATATATATAATGCATACTTGCTATTTGATTCCTGTTGCTGAGGTACGAATTAATCATGTCATTTAAACGACACCTCATTCCCACGCAGTGTTTTTCGTTCAAAACGTATTTCGATAGATACGATATCGAATGCGTTTCCTAGGTCCAGATATAAGGCACCCTTTAGTTCATTTTTTCTGTTATTTCTAATTTCGAACAATCGGCAAAAACATGTTGTGTTTCTTAAAAGTCCGAATTGAATAGGATTGAGTATGTTTGGAATGTCTTCTTTTAAACGAGGCTAATTTTGCAGTTGTGTGAAGTATCTTCCCCATATTTTGTATTCATAGAATTGGCAGTAAATATATCGGTCTTTATTATCAACAATTACCTCTACTTCCAGCTTGTTGATATTGGCGTTATTATTTCAACTTCAAGATTGTTAGGAAATAATGATTACCTCAAACATGAGTTGAAGAAAGTTGCAGCGGTCCATCAGGGGTTACCTCCCAGTCAAATGCTTTCTGTCCGGTGATACCTGTTTTGGGAAACCATTCGGAGCAGCCGAAAATGGAACGGAGCAGCCGCTCCAGTGTCGGTTGTCGGGGCGGGGCCTCCACCGTCCGTATGTTGGGCCAGTTCAGGGTCGAGGTGAGACCGCTCCCCACACAGGTATAAAGGCGGCGGACACCACTTCACCCACAGCAGACTCGACTAGCTCCCGCTCGGTAGCAGCATCCATCTCACTGAGCAGCAGACATGGCGTTCTGTTTATTGGTGAGTAGCTATAGAGCAATACTGTATTCTGATTTGTGATGACATAAAGAAGAGTGCATAATATGTTTGCTAGTTCAGCTTATACTTATATTGTACTTGAATTTGGTTCTAGTTCAACAACGTGATGTGTCAAACCAGAATGTTCCAAATTTGAGGGATTTTTTAAACTTATTTTTGGGGGCATATTTTCGAAACATTGTTTATTATTACACAAATGCATCTTCGAAAACCGAAACTAAGTTATTTATTCCAAAAACAAGGTCTGTTGAAAGTGGTGAAATATATTGCTTTCCATTAAACCAAAATGTATTTAATGCTTATCTAATCACTCACGACTTCGACTAAGATAATTCGCCTCACATGTGTTTTGTCCCTCAGTTGGCGGCAGCCGTGACCGCCCTGGCGTACGCCTCGTCCCCTCCTGTCAGCTACCACTCGACCACGTACGCACCTCTTGCCTACGGTCCCACACACGCGCCACCCTACTCTCCGGCTCCGACCTACGAGAGCTACCAGGTAAATGATAACGTCAAAATTACATTGGTACATTTTGGCACAATGTAAATATTCATTTCTGCGTCACCAAAAACCGACTTGCAGCTTTTCAACTGTTCAACTTCGTAGCATTGTATGTGCGGAAAGTCAATGGTTTATCTATTAACAAAAGGTTACGTAGTTCTTCATTTGAAACTCGGAAACCTCAGCGAACAAACTGACAGGCAAGAACGTGTTTTCACTATCAATATACTTCCAGTAACGAAGTGACAGTGTAGTGCTCTTCTTGCACCTACGATTTGTTTACAATCAAGAATATACGAAACTGTTGGAGGTAAATCTTGATATTCTCAAAATTTGTCAAAATGGCTTTAGCTGTTTTTAACGCTTTGTATGCTCAGCATTTAATGAGTGTTTGGGTTGCACATCACCTTATCTTAAAGGCACAAAATTGTATATTTTGCTAACGACGCTAATTTCTGTTTTGCTTCAGCACCAGTACCAGCCGCAGCCTGCCTATGGCCACCAGCAGCCTGCGTACGGCCACAAGCAGCCTGCCTACGGCCACCAGCAGCCTGCCTACCCTGCCTGCCCTCACTACCCCAGCGACCCAGCCTGCAGCGCCAACACCACCGACCCCTGGTGCCTCGAGGACGCCGAGTACCCAGAGTACGTAGTGGTTCTCTATAGTTTACACTTATGCCTGGTTCTTCGGACTACCTAGTTTATTACGGAGAGGCATTCTAAAAACAAAAATTAGTTATAAAATACTTTTTCAAGATAAATATTGATAAACAAATCATCTCAAAGAAGATTTCGTCCCAAATTATATGCGCTAAACAAATGACAACTAATGTTTCAGGTACGAGATCACGCACGCCATCAGCTCCAACAAGCACAAGGTTCTGGAGCTGTATGCTGATGTGGCGGACCTTAACACCGAGAACTCTGTCGAGAGGTGAGTACCGAAAATCTTACGTCACTGGGGGCTAGTGGTTATTTTGTCAGGTACAATTATGCGCGAGGTTGTCGTTTTTAGCGACTTAAACAGCGAAGCTTTCAGTTCAGTTCAAACGTAACACATATTTGGAATATAAAAACGGTTCCATCAGCTGTATTTAATCAAAGTCACCTTGGTGAAATGCAATAGTTTAAAATCAAAAAGTTCCAACGCCTCACTTCCCTACCATTACTCCCCATACGTCAATATCTTGTCCTCCGTTTCTCAGGCTGACCAAGATTGAGGAGGAGACGTACCTCTGTCCGTCGGAGGTGGGCTACGTTCGTCCCCTGCGTGCCGTCAATACCGACGGCAAGTGGAGAGTCATCGTCAACAACATCAAGGTAACCACCGCACCATCCAACGAGGAATTCATGCGCAGCTATAATACATAAATATAGCTAAGTTGAAAACTAATGTATTTATTTTTAAGAAAACTTTCAATTTTTGACTTCTTTTTACACGTTGTTATTGACGTAACTTTATTGAAAAAGGCAAGGAAATTGTTTTCTCCAAATACAAATAATTGTGACAAGATAACCTTCTTTGTTCTCTGCAAAGTTGAAGTACAGAGCTTACCGATAGATGTCGTTACAGGTTGACTACGAGACGTTCACCCAGACAACCCGCATTGAGAAGTGTCTGTCTGCTGGTGAGCCTTGCCCACTGGTGCCTCAGTGCTATGAGACAAGCTGCCTCCAGAAATCCGTCTACCACCGGTCAGTATATACGGGTTGATTTGTTGGAAAACAATTTGTTCGCCTCGTAACGCAAGGGGTGAATCGAATAGCAAATATTCAAATAAGTGCCTCCGAAGTCAACAACAACAAACTACTTTATCATGGGTTCGTTTGTCAAATTCGTCAAGTTATGAGTTTATAGCATTAAATGATGGCAAGATAGTCAAAATATGATGTAACGTAACTGTACGTCTTTTGCCTTACTAACAGCTTCTTAGTGCATGACCCGTGTGACAAGAATATCTCCTTGTGACCTGACTGTGACCTGTGCTTTGCTCTGTACAGGTTCCTGGTGTACGACGCGTGTGACCAGTACTTCCCCTTCGCCATCGAGACTTTCCAGCTGCCCGCCTCTTGCGCCTGCTCTCTGGGAGCTTACGAAATCACCCACTAGATGGCAGCAGCGAACGTTACACGGCCTGACAATGTAATACCGAACACATGCGTTAGACTCCGTTAACTATGTAGTAATTGATTTCGAGCTATGTATTTATTATCACGTGCTGATATGGTGGTGATGACGCTACAGTGGTGAGCTAGCGACTTTGTGACTTCATTTTATAGAGTTCTTGGTGTGAGATTGTAATGTTCTTGATCTCGTGCTGGGCGGCGCGGCGGCAGTTCTCTGGGGGGAGATTTTATCACCTGCGACCGTCCAGGCAACTCAAGTGTACAGTGCGCTCGTTCTGATCGCATATTTAATGGAGAGAAGTAATTATGATTTTGTGGGATGCTGCTAAGATTTTGTGCATATTTGTGATTATGTCAATAAGGAATAAATCAACATCATTATATATGTTTTTGCGACGTTATGTTCAATGTCCGCCAGCTTTAGGAAAACAAATCAGGTGTAAAAGGTAGAATGTATATATAAATATGAAAAGCAGCACATAATACGATAGAGTATTTGGCAGTTGGGGATGATCATTGTCTTTATTGCACGCTCTGATGAAATTATATGTTATCGTTATTTGAGACAATGTTTTTTCATGCAAAAGCATTGGTTTAGTTCCCTATTCAGTTTGGAGGGGAAAAAGTCTCACCAACTTTTTAAGCATACCAACTTTCAGTTCGGTCCCACCAAATATTATCAGGATCAGAGTTATCATTATGTTCAATGTGTCTGACAAATGGTCGAAAGATTGTCTAAAACATATTGCCGTCATTGGACTTCATCAATAGACTGGTATGAAACAATGAAGAACGAAGTTTTACAACTAGAATATCACTTACAGCATCCTTTTTGCCACACTTCCTAAGCACGCCCCGGAGAAACATTGAACTTCCTATTCACGCACCGAATAGGCTTTGAACTTCCTAATCAAATACTAAATAGGCATTGCGGTACAGTCTACATATTTCCCGAGGGACAACAAATAATATATCAGACAGCTGGAGACCGCACCGTGGTGTTAGACGCATAAGAACACATGGTAGAGTGCGCCGCATGTCACACAGTATTACGGTGTCGCCTACATACTTTCCAAGGAGCGGTAGATAGAAAACCTCTGCCCTATTTTGATTAAAATAAAACACCACAGGCAGTTAGTAGTAACGCACACAACTGTACCACCAAACCCAGAATATAGCAGTATTGGACACAACAATAGCACCAAACGCTGGAGACTGCAGAAGCGCCCACAAAACTAACACTGCGGAATATCAGAGACTGTAGTGGCGCACATAGCAGTACCACCAAATACTTGATACTCCAGAAGGGCTCACAACACTAACACCGTCAAACCTGAGAGACTGTATTAGTCTGAACAGGGCAGTGTCCTCCTTCAGTGTACTGCTGTAGACCTCTCTACACAGACGGGCTGACCGTGCCGTCTGTACAGGGCGGTGTCGTCCTTCAGTGTACTGCTGTAGACCTCTCTCCACAGACGGGCTGACCGTGCCGTCTGTACAGGGCGGTTTCGTCCTTCAGTGGGGCCAATGTGGACCTCTCTACACAGACGGGCTGACCGTGCCGTCTGTACAGGGCGGTGTCGTCCTTCAGTGTACTGCTGTGGACCTCTCTACACAGACGGGCTGACCGTGCCGTCTGTACAGGGCGGTGTCCTCCTTCAGTGTACTGCTGTGGACCTCTCTACACAGACTGGCTGACCGTGCCGTCTGTACAGGGCGGTGTCGTCCTTCAGTGTACTGCTGTGGATCTCTCTACACAGACGGCCTGACCGTGCCGTCTGTACAGGGCGGTGTCGTCCTTCAGTGTACTGCTGTGGATCTCTACACAGACGGGCTGACCGTGCCGTCTGTACAGGGCGGTGACATCCTTCAGTGTACTGCTGTTGACCTCTCTACACAGACGGGCTGACCGTGCCGTCGGTACAAAGCGGTGTCGTCCTTCAGTGGGGCCGCTGTGGACCTCTCTACAATGACGGGCTGACCGTGCCGTCTGTACAGGGCGGTGTTGTCATTCAGTGTACTGCTGTGGACCTCTCTACACAGACGGGCTGACCGTGCCGTCTGTACAGGGCGGTGTCGTCATTCAGTGTACTGCTTTGGACCTCTCTACACAGACGGGTTGACCGTGCCGTCTGTACAGGGCGGTGTCGTCCTTCAGTGTACTGCTGTGGACCTCTCTACACAGACGGGCTGACCGTGCTGTCTGTACAGGGAGGTGTCGTCATTCAGTGTACTGCTGTGAAACTCTCTACACAGACGGGCTGACCGTGCCGTCTGTACAGGGCGTTGTCGTCATTCAGTGTACTGCTGTGTACCTCTCTACACAGACGGGCTGACCGTGCCGTCTGTACAGGGCGGTGTCGTCCTTCAGTGTACTGCTGTGGACCTCTCTACACAGACGGGCTGACCGTGCCGTCTGTACAGGGCGGTGTCGTCCTTCAGTGTACTGCTGTGGATCTCTCTACACAGACGGGCTGACCGTGCCGTCTGTACAGGGCGGTGTCATCCTTCAGTGTACTGCTGTGGACCTCTCTACACAGACGAGCTGACCGTGCCGTCTGTACAGGGCAGTGTTGTCCTTCAGTGGGGCCGCTGTGGACCTCTCTACACAGACGAGCTGACCGTGCCGTCTGTACAGGGCGGTGTCGTCATTTAGTGGGGCCAATGTGGACCTCTCTACACAGACGGGCTGACCGTGCCGTCTGTACAGGGCGGTGTCGTCCTTCAGTGGAGGCACTGTGGACCTCTCTACACAGACGGGCTGACCGTGCCGTCTGTACAGGGCGGTGTCCTCCTTCAGTGTACTGCTGTGGACCTCTCTACACAGACAGGCTGACCGTGCCGTCTGTACAGGGCGGTGTCGTCCTTCAGTGTACTGCTGTTCATGTTCATGTTCATGTTCATGTTCATATATTCAAGACAATCCACAAGGTGGGTATTACAATCTCACGTCAATTATACAAGAACTGCCAACAGGCTGAAAAATTGCCTGTCAATGTAAGACAGCACAATTCGCGTTAACAATGCACAGCAGTGTACTGCAGTGTACTGCTGTGAACCTCTCTACACAGACTGGCTGAGCGTGCCGTCTGTACAGGGCAGTGTCCTCCTGCAGTGTACTGCTGTGGACCTCTCTAAACAGACAGGCTGACCGTGCCGTCTGTACAGGGCGGTGTCGCCCTTCAGTGGGGCCGCTGTGGACCTCTCTACAATGACGGTCTGACCGTGCCGTCTGTACAGGGCGGTGTCCTCCTTCAGTGGGGCCGCTGTGGACCTCTCTACACTGACGGGCTGACCGTGCCGTCTGTACAGGGCGGTGTCCTTCTTCAGTGTACTGCTGTGGACCTCTCTACACAGACGGGCTGACCTTGCCGTCTGTACAGGGCGTTGTCGTCCTTCAGTGTACGGCTGTAGACCTCTCTACACTGACGGGCTGACCGTGCCGTCTGTACAGGGCGGTGTCGTCCTTCAGTGTACTGCTGTGGATCTCTCTACACAGACGGGCTGACCGTGCCGTCTGTACAGGGCGGTGTCGTCCTTCAGTGTACTGCTGTAGACCTCTCTACACAGACGGGCTGACCGTGCCGTCTGTACAGGGCGGTGTCGTCCTTCAGTGTACTGCTGTGGACCTCTCTACACTGACGGGCTGACCGTGCCGTCTGTACAGGGCGGTGTCGTCCTTCAGTGTACTGCTGTGGATCTCTCTACACAGACGGGCTGACCGTCCCGTCTGTACAGGGCGGTGTCGTCCTTCAGTGGGGCCGCTGCTCTACTTTTGATGTGGGCCGACCTCCTCACGACAGGGGAGAGAGAGGAGGGGAGGAGAGGATGAGGGAGGGGAGGGAGGGGAGGGAGGGGAAGGGCGTGTAGTATGCAGTCCGTGATGCAGCTGACCGATATCAGAAGCCGGGTGGGGCGCGGCGTTAGCGTCTATGGTGTTGAAGACACTGGTCTGCTCCAACTAGCTGGTGGTGCATGTGATATCGGGAAAACACATAAGAACTATCAAAATTAATGTTCAGAAGCAGGAAATGTTAATCAATATCAAAGCGGTCACCGGTAAGTACGTCCAACTGTACATTTAATTACAAACAAATGCAATAATTTGCATCATATAACATATTCAGTTGGACTGCGGTCTTCAATAAAAAGTTATACTGTGCCGCAACGCACCTTTAGTTGCGGTACAGCCTACATATTTCCCCGGGACAACAAATAATATATCAGACAGCTGGAGACCGCACCGTGATGTTAGACGCATAAGAACACATGGTAGAGTGCGCCGCATGTCATGCAATATTACGGTGTCGCCTTCAGACTTTCCAAGGGGCGGTAGATAGCAAACCTCTACCCCTCTGTGATTCAATTAAAACGCCACGCGCCGTAGACTGTTTAACCCACACAACGGTAACACCAAACCTTGGAGACTCCAATAGCGCACACAGAAGTAACACCAAATTGGGAGACTCCAATAACGCACACACCAGGAACACCAAACCCTGGAGACCCCTGTGCCCAATCTTACCAAGTGCCGTGATCGCACTCAATCTTACCAAAGGTGTAGTACGGCATATTGGTGCGCTGGCCAACAAGACTTTGGAAACCCGGGATCGAACCGGTGACATCTCGATCTTCAATGTAGCGTCCTCCCGACTAAAATATTTCGACAATGAGCTCGGACAAACCAAACACCGTGGTTCGCTGAGTGCGGCATTCTGAACACTCCATTCACGGCATGCCGTACTTAAGCACTCACGGCATTTGGTAAGATTTGGGCCAGTATTGGACATGGACTGCTATAGCGTAAACAACACTAACACCACATTCCCTCGGAGACTGCAGCAGCGCACGTAGCAGTAACACTAATTAATAGAGACTGCAGTAGCGCACAGAACACGAACACCACGAACTGGAGACTACAGTATCGCACACAACACTAACACCGCCAAGTCTCGGAGATTGCAGTAGCGCACACAGCAGTAACACCAAGTAAATGAGACTGCAGTGGCATACACATCAGTAACACAAAATGCTGGAGACTGCTGTAACGTACACAACACTAACTGAGCCGAAGCTTGGAGACCGTCTTAGCGCACATAACAGTAACTCAAAATGCTGGAGACTGCAGTAGGGTACACAACAGTAGAACAAAACGATGGATACTGCAATACCGTACACAACAATAACACCTTCAAACCTTGGAGACTGCAGTAGCGCACACAGCAGTAACACCGCTCGTTGGAGACTGCAGAAGCATACAACAATAACACCTTGAAACCTCGGAGACTGCAGCAGCGCACACGACAGTAAGGCCCGCATCACACGAGTGCGTTTTGCATGCTTTGCGTTGCGTTGCGTTGCGTTGCGTTGCGTCACATCTGAATCAGTGTTCGCCACGAGGCTACCAAACTCCAGCCCGGACCGGTTCAGGCCCATGAATACCAAGCCAAGGCCTGGACCTGGCCTGGTCAAATGTATAATATTGAGGTCCAGGCCCTGCCTGGCCCGGTCAGGTTAAGCATATACTAGAACAAATTGCAATCATTATCTTAACTTATTTACTTGTATACTATATATGTCAGACAATGAAACAAATTTGATGATAATTATTTTTGATTATCGAAAACAATCAGATTAATGGTGACACAATACTACATTTTAGAACACCTAACAAACAGAGCAATTGCATTTAGGCATTTAGGTATTTCGGCTCCTATGAAAGCTGCAATAACGAAAATTCATGGGTAGGAAGGACCCACAGATAACTCTTTTTTTTGTCTAATTTTCATGACCTTGGGTCATTATCTTCAAGGTCAAACGAGGTAAAATGTACCGAAATGTCCATGATATGTTTTGGTGAATAGCTTTTTACCTTAGAAAGATAGAACAATAATTTTGCCACTATTGTGTTTCACTCGTCCAGACGCATCGATTTATATCAAGTTTGACATAGTAGCCATTTTCACGAAGGATTTTCCGTTTGGGGTGATTGGGGCATTTGGGGCGTTTCGGGCATTTGGGGCGATTGGGGCAATTGGTGTGTTTAGGGTAAATGGGTTTACAGAACGTAAGAGCATGGCTTTTCAAGGTGATTTTTGGTATCAATCGTAACTTTATGAAATAATGCATTTTCCTGGAAATTCCATTTTAACCCTATTCCCTGCGGTGAGCAGATTCTGCGCATCCCGGTGGTTGTTCACTTGCCGCTTCTAAACTATTAAGCAAAGCGTCCTGAAACTTTGTGACTTTTCACAAAATTAAATATCGCGTGTTGTGTCAAAATTTTGAAAAATTCAGTTCAGTAGAGGCGGTTCCAGATTCCTGTTTTGGGGACGGTTTTACGAATGCGGTTTTGCAGCGCATACTTCCTTCATAGTTTGCAGTGCAATAAATGCGTCAGAAACAACTTCAATGCAATATGCATCATAGATAATGGCATTGTACATATTTTTGGGGGGGCAGAGGCACACTCAGGATTAAAAAAATGGGAGGCGATACCCACCCTCAAGTTTGGTCCAACTTCAAATTAGTAAGATGATAAAAGCGTTACGCGCATGGTGCCCCCCATGCTTTTTCATGGATCCGCCTATGCGCAATATATCACATTTAACAAATTACAGCATATAATGCCCACATGTGACGTTCATGTCGTCCCAAAAACTCACGAACAGCACATATTTTTTCCCAGAAAATCCCCCCATTTTACATTCCCTGAGTACGCTTATGATTTTTGTATTTCTTTTTATATTTTGATGTATTAAAGACTAGTACATTTGAAGCTCAAGAACGATTAGAACATGAAAATCTGTCGAGCCACATAGCCGCAATGTCCTTTCAAAAAACACCGACAAATTTTCGAATTTTGTGCCCCCTGGCCCCTTATTTTTAAAGGAAATAAATATTTCGGGGTCAAAAAAGAGAGATCATGTCATGATTAATCAAATGGCGTTTTCCCCATCGAAATGGACAGAGCGGTTCTTGAGATCTCTGGGGGGAAGAATCTGCCCCCCCCCCCCCGCAGGTTAACGTCATTCTGCCCGCCCGCAGGGAATAGGGTTAATGATAACACCATAGTTTACTTAAAATTAACAATTTCATCTGCTCTGGTGTTTCCAGACGGTTGAGGTGTTTGTGCGACGCCATCTTGCTCGAATCCCGGAAGTGTCTGTTCTGGAATTTATCATATTTTGCAACGACATGGTTTTCAGGAAAAATAGCTTATTTCAATGAAAACTAGATGAATTAGTCCATTCATATTTTCATTTATATTCACTTTTGAAAGCAAGGATTAATGATAATTAACTATTTCGTTTTGATCATTTGTTGTAAGATGACGGGAATGCTGGCCCCGGCTCTGAGCTGGCTCTGCACAGGCGCCGCCGCCCGGTCACCATGGCGACGGGACGGCCGGTCGCCTAACGTCACGTTGCACACAGGGCTCCGGCGCCGGCAGGCTGGTCACCATGGCGACCAGCCAACCAGTCGCCTGACGTTGCGCATGCGCAGAGCCGTGGTCTGCGCCCAGCAATGGCGTTTGTTCGATCTAGGTCACAATTTTATAGTTTTCAGTACCCGTGGCTGCAGAATGCTTGCATGTTTCATGGATGTATAAGTGCCTTGGCTGAGTTCTTTTCAGCTTTTAGTGAGATTCATCAATTAATCAATTAATCAAATAAAAGACATTGGTGTCAATCGGATTTCATAATGATTGTTCCGGTTTTCGGAAACCAACGAAGTTACCGCTCTAAATTGGACAATCTCATCGAAACGGAGCGACGTTGAATTAAGGTCTCTCTATGCTTTTGACAATTTATTGCATTTTTCATCACAATGACATATTTCTTTGCCATTAATATTTTCATTTTTGCCATATTTAACTCAATTGCGTATTTTATTTAATCAAAGCTGATTATCTAGTATACTTGTTAGCCTCTTTTGGGGCGTTTTCGGTATGTGTTGTAGAAAGAACTAACACAACCTAAAATTGCCAGATTTGCTCATGAATGTGAATATTCAAAGCAAACTAACGGTAAATATTGCATTTTAAGAGCATATACTTATACATTCATTCATAAAATTATGATTGATACCAAAAATCACCGGAAAAGTCGTGTTCTTACTAGCCATATACCCATTTACCCCACACGCCCCAATCGACCCCAACGCAAAATGCTTCGTGAAAACGGCTAGTAAGATCAATTTGAAAATTTCACCTTAGGTCAAGTTCAAGGTCAAATTCAAGGTAGCCAAAGTAAGTCACATTCCATCATAGAAGACGTGTATTGACGAAAAAAGCACAATGGTACCATTTTCAGCTCTATATATATATATCATGTCAAGAGTTATTGCCAAAAATGTGGTGACTGGACACTGTTTCCAGGTCAGCGCTACTTTAGCATTCATTCCATCAAAAACAATTCGCAGCGACAAGCACTCTGCTTGTCACTGCGTTTCGTAGTTATTGAGATATTAGCGGAACTGGAAATCAACCCTTCGTGGTCAGCACGAACTTCTGGCAGTTTTCGGTTTATAACTTTATCAGTTATCAAGATATCGACTTCAATTTTTGATGAGTACATATACTGGTATAATATCTCACGAACTAGACAGGGATTTGTCTTTTTTCAACGGAAATTTTATATACATGTAAATAATTTTTTTCTTCTTCAAAATTTCGAAATTATTTCATCAAAATATCAAAAATCCGAGATAACCATCTTATACCCCTTGCAATTGTCTAATGTACGTTTTTGTCTTGTATTTTTCAAGAAAAAAATAAGCCCCAACGAGTGTTTAAACATGCAAACCTTTGGTATTAAAAATGCCCGAACATGCCTCCCAAAAAGTGATCCTGGGGCCGCCTCTGAGGCAGATTTATAAAAGAAAAAACATCAGATGCGCAATGACAAGCTACGAAAAGTCAGAAATATTGAAGACCTTAGATTCAATAATGAATGTGTAGCACACAAAAAACTCCGGAGGGGGCCGATTCGACCCCCCCCCCCGGACAGGAATAGGGTTAACATAAATACTAAGTTGAAATTGGGAAATGTAAACACTGGCAATGTTTCGTTAGAAATTGCAGGTTATTAATCCTAGTAAAACGCCTTTTTGGGCGATGACCGAGAGAGCGCGCTCTGGTAAAGCTAAAACAGGTTTGAAATATGAAACGGTAAGGGAGCATACTTGGTAGCAAGACAGTCATTTTAGTCATCCAGAAAAATTGCCAGGCTGCAATGCATGCCAACATAAATATATAGTTGCATTAAATTGTGCATGATCTTCTTTCATAATCCGCCCAAAAGGGAGTGCGTCCTGAGAGCTGCATGTCCCAGCGTTTATATCAATGCTTAGAATAATACAGTCATTAATCAAGAATCATTTTAGCAAGGTTTTTTGTTCATTTTGATGTTCGCGTTTGCCAACTGCAACGCGCTGTGGTATCACCTCTATCAGAACGCACCAGAAAAAAAAAATTGATTTGATGGACCTATCCAATGGTGAAGACCCAATCATAATCGGAGCAGTGGTTGCCAAGTTATTAGCTTCCGAAAAGCGTCTGTATGGCCGAGTCGGGCCGGGTCGAGCCGGGTCAAATGTAAATGTATCTAGTAAGTTGACGGGAAGCCTCAAGGGTGCTTTGCGCCCGCTCGGTAATAAATACTAAGTTGAAATTGACAAAAGAAAAGAAGAGAAAGCAGGTCATGATGACTGTGACTTAAAACGCACCGACTGCTGTGGTCATTTGGCGCCCAGGCTCCAGTGGCAAGCATGTGAAAATCAAGGACAGATGATTGAATCAATGCTGAGGTAAGATAAATGAGGTAAAATGCATGTAACATAAGACCATCGTACGGCACAGACACCGGGAATGTACGTCGGGCACCCAAGCACTGCTCTTCTACACACTCACGGCGGGCACCGCACCACCCCTCCCTCCTCTCTTTTTTTTTCTTTTTTTTCCCGGACCGGCCTATAGCCATATCCCGGGTTTGGGGAATTACTTCTGGCAATTTGCCAGGCAAAGAGTTACGTTATCCGGTTTATGTGGACCAGGGCAAGCTAGGGAGAAGGGGAGCTATTTTACGTTAATTAATTACTTTAACCGGTTTATATGTACCCGGAAAAATTATTTGTCCAAAGTAAATATAATATCTAACATTACGTTAAGTATTTCGTTCAAGGTCAAATATAGTATCTAGCATTACGTTAAGTATTTCGTTCAAGGTAAAAATAAGTCAAACACGAGACACACATGCATACATATTTTTATTACAATACACCTGTACAGTGTCAGTGTTGATGGAGCCGTGGCGGTGCCGTCATTGCAACAACGGGAGACTGTTGCCAGTCTCCCTGGCTCCGGCGCCTCGGCGAGACCTGGTTGTGGGGTGTATTTAGCTGGGCGAAAAGTCCTGAATAATAACAAACCCAGCGTCTAAGGCAAAGGGGAAAAAACCTGCGCGGTGGGCCAAAAATGCGCAAGGCCAAAAAAAAAACTGTTATATTTGATTAGCTAAGCGTGTTTGGTAGAGATAATCTAGGAGAAGACCTATCAATTCAGGATAACTATCACCTAACAGTGTTTGCAGATTTAATGTGATGCTATTTTGTTGTGTGTAATTAATAATGTGCTGTCGTTTATCGTTGTGTACTGGGCAAGTAAGAAGTAAGTGCTTGATTGTGTATCGCGGATAACCTGGGCAATGTTGGCAATTTGGTGGCGGGAGATTCTCCATAATATAATAATGAGTAATTTTTGTATGACCGAGACGGAGGCGCGCCAATATTACCTCCTTCTCTCTACAATTCTGGTGACTAGATATAAAATGTTGGACTTTTGGCTTGATTGGATAAAGATGAAAATGTGGAGCGGCGTCCCACTCGCTCTGGCGCAGTATGCTTAGTTGAGAGTTAATATAATTTAACACGTCTGATACTGGGCTTGGAAGTTGGTTTACTGAAGGTAATTCTAGGCTCAATTTCGCAAGTCTGTCGGCTTCCTCGTTTCCCTCCTCTCTGGCACAAGGTCGGCTCCTCCGACCGTCAGGCGCCAGGTGTCCAGTGCGCATGCGCCACCAGCAGAGGCCGTGTATATAAGGTGAGCGTCGGCAGCAGCAGTCAGAGTCAAACAGTTTCAGCACTTTTCCTCACCTCCCTCTTCTGACGTCATGGCGATGAAACTGGTAAGTACTCGGGTTTTTGTTTTAAATAGCTTCTTTGTAACTTTGCTGATGTCACAAATATTGGCTACATTACAACGATATTAATTTAAAAAATCAGTTATTTTTTTGATTCATTGACGTATAAATCCACTGAATGTCATGCAAATGAAAAAGATACCTGAAATAATCTGTCAATGAAAAGAAAGGAGCCATATTTCACGCTTCTTCAAGCGACAATATTTTGTGTCCGTGCACGTGCTGTTGTGACAGTGTGCTCTGTTGTCCTCAGATCAATATGTTGGCCTGTGTGGCTGTGGCCACGGCCAATCATCCACCCCCGTATGAACATCCGGCTCCGCAATATGTGAGTACCATATAGTATATTATACCATATAATATATAGTATTCATATTACTATCATCATGTGAGTCTTTAACATTAGGTAATATGTACCTAACTAGGTGGTTTTTTGGCTGTACCATTTTTTCTATAGCTCATCCTAATAGATGTATTATAGCTTATACTCATTCCACATTTCCAGACATATTGGCAAGTAGAGGAAACATGAAAAGAAATGTATTACTTTGTTTCACTGCTAAGGTATGACAATTACAGGAAGGACGTTTTTATCGTATACTAGATTTTATGAAAACTCTTTAACACTTTTGGCCTTCACGAGTGAACAAAAACTGTGACCAAATTGTTTGGATAATATATGCTAATGTTTTTTGTGTTCGTCTTTATTAGGGCGGCTACCAGCAGCACTACTGCGACCCGACAGCGGCGCCGGCCTGCGCCGCCAACTCGACGCTTACCTATTGCCTCGAGGACGCAGAGTACCCGGCCTACGAGATCAAGGCGGCCATTTCCCAGGACCACCTGTTCGCCAAGAAGTATGCCGACATCGGCACCCAATCGGCCGACGAGCTGGTTGACGGCCTGACCGCCCAACAGGAGGCGGCGTTCGACTACGCCTACTACACGGGCTCGTCCAAGGGCGACAGTCCGTACGACGTGACGCACTGGGCCGGCCCGGCCGGCTACATCTGCCCCAGCGACGTGGCCTACGCGCAGCCGCGCCGCGCCCAGAACGTGGCCGGCGAGTGGCGCGTCATCGTCAACGACGTGCACTACTACACGCAGACGGCGCGTCTCGAGACGTGCCTGCACCCGGACTCCGCGTGCCGCGCGCTGGCGCCCTGCTACCAGAGCAAGTGCACCCAGAAGTTCATCTACCACCGCATGCTCTCGTTCGACCCTTGCGACGCGTACAAGGGCCTCTTCATCGACATCTACCGGCTGCCATCCGCCTGTAGCTGCCACGTGCCTACCCTCTGATTGGCTCACGTCGCGCGTGACGTCACTGAACCAAAGCTAGACACTACGGCGATCGAGCACACCGGCCTGTGCAGCGCCCGGGTCGGCTGAAAACTACTCCCCCCAGAGACTGCCGCCGCGCTGCCCGCCGAGACATCGAGACTGCTGTGTTGTGTGCGTGTGTGCTGGCTCTCCGGCTGAGTGTCGCAACTATGTCTCTCCCTGTCCTTTCCATCGCTGAGAAAACAAAAACTCAATACAAACAGCATAACAGATGACGGCATTGTTTTCATAGGAAACAGGGTATAGCTGGCTGCACCTGAGGACAAAGTCATTTCCGTGATTGGGAAAGCATTTCGCTTATATTGAATACCTTTTGACCTGAAATGCTGACAGTTTCAGGATGCACGCTGTTGGCAGCACCATGCAAAATATTATAGAAGTCCCATGTCAAATGCAGGATATTCGAATGATCATCATCATATCATAGCTCATCATCATAAGCACAGGGGTGGGAAAAATGTTGAGTCTGCTACATTCTAAGAATGTACCTGCTGTATCTGCTACATCAATTTCCAGAGTACCTATGTGCATCCAACTTGCTTCCATTTGCAATGTCATTTTGTTTCATACGACACGGAACAACAGTGAGCAATAACTTGACTTTCTTTCACAACGAATCACTTGCAACTGGCAGTGCTCTGTTTGTAAATATCATACCGCAATCAGTGTCCCAAAATGCGCCGTTTTGGGTGGGAAATGACACCCAAATTTGAATAATTTTTCACTCATTCCCCATTTTAGGAGTGAATTTTCCACTCCCAAATTATGAATTGTGATGTGATTCTGACATAAATATTCACATGATTGATTTCAACAAAACCAACTGCTTTCAGATTAAAACAGAAATAAATATTGTATCATTGAGTTTTCCACTCTCGTGGACCATGGTGTTTTTGGTTCAAATTTTCCACTCTGACACCCAGCCAAAAATAGAATTTTGGTACACTGACCACAAAAATGTCATGGCAGTGGCATGGTGGGAACTTGAAAGGCAGATAATATAACGATAACGCAGCCACCAGTTCTAAATTGGAAGAGTTTACCTAAGAAACTTGTGCGCACAATGACATAAAATACATGACACAAACAGGGAACCACTAACAAATGCAGACATGTGCTGGAGCCCCGACATGTAACCGAAAACAGGTGTCATGGTGTTTTTGGTTCAAATTTTCCACTCTGACACCCAGCCAAAAATGGAATTTTGGTACACTGACCACAAAAATGTCATGGCAGTGGCATGGTGGGAACTCGAAAGGCAGATAATATAACGGTAACGCAGCCACCAGTTCTAAATTAGAAGAGTTTACCTAAGAAACTTGTGCGCACAATGACATAAAATACATGACACAAACAGGAAACCACTAACAAATGCAGACATGCGCTGGAGCCCCGACATGTAACCGAAATCAGGTGTTAGATTATGCAATTATTCAGCCAATTTAAGAAAGCAAAGTGAGCACACAAACGCAGTCATACACAGTGTCCCGACTCCCAAACCAAAGTTGCATTTGTGCTGGTGTGTCAAGAGTGGAAAAATTGAACTCAAAAAGACAATAAGAATGAAAAGATATGTCAAAAATGGCACAATGTTGATTAGTTTTTAATATTAAAGTAGTGTTGAAATCATGCATTTTTAGTTGAATATTTTTGTCAGAATCAATATCACAATTCATAAATGGGAAGTGGATTTGGATTGGAAAATTAACTCCTAAAAATGTCAGCCATGTCAGTAGTCAGCATCACACACATAGAACAACTGTCAGCCTGTTTTGCTGACATAACATAAGGCATAATTAAGGTTTTCTCATGGTGTTTTATTGTCAAGTAGGTGAAACTTCAGTAGCGCACTTCCCCAGTTGACACTGTTCTTGAGTTCCCTAATAGAAGCTGAGTAATCAGCTGACAATATTATTAAAACAGGCTAAAAAGTGTGCCAGTAATACCCAAGCTATGTCACCAAAATAACATAATCAAACCTGACCTAACCTTTACAACAATTATGGACGCAGGGACCCACGTTTAGAACGCTACACTCACATTCGCTTGCTGCGGCCTTACAGGGGGCTGTCACTCCCAGACCATCCTGTAGACATATAACTTGTATCTACAAGATGGTCTGGGGGGTCCATAAATTTTTGATGGACAAGCAATGGAGCCCTTTGTCCCTTTTTGGTCAAGTCTGCCAGATATTAACACAATTCCTATCTTGTGACTGATATCTGTAGCAAGAAGACCATAAAAATGACAAATTTCCAGCATCACATCAATATTGCAACAAAAGTAAGCAATGGAAAGGTCGCTACTCGCTACACAGGCCAGCAAATCACCTGCTGGAGAAAGTTATCAAAACATCCCAAAATCTTCACTTCTTGACCAGGATATTGAACCAGTTTACTGTACGAACAGTTTTCTTGATTGCACCTCATCTTGAATCTAGAGTATCCTACACCCTTTAGTCGAGGCATCGTTTAACAGATCTAAAACGCGTTTTTTACCAACAAAACCTGAAAACAACCTATGAAACCAAAACGACCTAACTCTCCACGACTCCAAATCGCAATATGAAATGCGGGCTAGCACTAAAAGCTGGAGTTTTCGCAGCAGTTTGCAGCCAGGGACCGCCAGTGAGCCAGGGTGTTATTACGTCGTAAGCAAATGATACCAGTGAAATATTTAACGATAAATGTTCATATATTTAATTATTCATAAATAATTACATATTTAGCAGTACTATTTGCTTGCGACGTCATAACAGCCTGGTTCACTAGCGTTTCCTGGCGGCCAACTGCTGCATCACTTCCAGCTTTTAGTGCGAGCTGAAATGCGTCTTTCCCGACGCATCAGTCGAATAGGTAGTGCTGTATGAGCAAACAAAAATAGGAGTTGCTCAGAATACAATTTTGTTGTTGGATTTTTGGTTTCAGTATAACTAGGAAAAAAATATGATAGGTCTAACTAAAAATAATTGTTAACAAATATATAGGTCCATTAAAACAAGAATGGTAATAAGAATTTTGTGAAAACAGCTGTAGCAGATACGGTTATTTACACTACTCACAGTATGAAGAAATAGTAATGGCGAAAATGAATCTGCTACAAAAGGTGCGGAATTATATCTTAACGAGACCGTCTAGAGCTGCAGTTTTACATATGATTTGGAATGCTCTTTCCCACCACCCCATCGTTCCTCAACAATGCGTATTTTCATAAATGCCTTCATTGAAGCATACAAAATCGTTGTTGGACACAATTTATTTTAGTTTATAGGTTAAAACACATGTCCCAAGCCCAACACGTTTGGCTGACTTTGCTACAGCAGGAAGGGCTGTGGGAGCTGATTCTGCTACCTACTGGGGTATGAAGATATGAGGGATTTCCCAGCCCTGCTGATAAGCAATGAAATGATCATTGCTTCATTTTATCAAACTCAGAAAAAAATAGGAATTCCCATTATCACTGAATTTAGATGTGTTCAGTACCAAAATACTTAACCCTCGCCCTACCGGAGCTTTTTTCACCTTCGTCCTACGGTGGGGCCTGACACCCCCCCCCCCCCCCCCCTTCACCCCCTGGTAACCTGCAAGCCAAGCAATTTAGAGCAATGCAGAAAGAACCAGCATGTTGCCTGTCATGAGAGGAATGTAACAGTCTGCGATTTTGAAGTTTCGGCTCAACGGCTGACCTTCCAGGTCAAGTGAATTAACTCGGTTTTACCACGTTCAGAACAGCGATTTTGCTTTTCAGTGAACATCAAAATGAAAATTTGATAAATGTAAATAAAAAGCAAGTTCCTAGACCACTTTTGGCTCAGAAATACAGAAAGGTAAATTTGTGTTCGTGTCTTGTCAAAAAAGGGAAAAAAGTTATTAAAAAATGGCGTACGTCATCAGTTTCTTACACTGAGGGAGCCACCACCCAGTCAAAAATGAAGATATTGCTTTGAAATTTGGCATACGTATTGCCCTAATTCAGTTCTTTCACTTATATTCCGTTCTTTTTTGACAACTCAATCGGTGTTTCAATCCATCAATCGGTGACGGTGTTTCAATCGGAGAATAACAGGCAATAGTAGAGGCTCAAAATGGAAAACAGTAGATTGTCAACAATACATGAAAGGTTGGAGGCTGAAATTATATTTAACAATGAAATATAACTGTATAATTCATTCTAGACGACAACTCATAGCAAGTAACAAAACAGAACAGAGGGAAAACAATGCAAAACAGACACAGAATGTCCTTGAAGGATGTTGGAAACCGCCTGCGGGCAAGTACGCGTCTGCATCGCGTAACACAAGCGTTCCTAGTCACATTATTCTGCTTTTCACAGCCAGAGGGATTCAATGTTACGAGAGTGACACAGGCCCTAAAGCTGCATTTGTTAAGTGCTGCTGCCCTGTCGTTGTGACGTATCATTTTTACTAAACATTTGTATTCACAATATCCTGGTAACGCACGTGCATCAACAACATGCTACACTTCCCTTGGCAGTGCAATTTGTACATTTATACATAATTTACTCATTGAAGAAACCATCATTCCCAACCTGGGGTCTATTTCACAAAGAAGTTGTAATTACATATGTTTGCGATTACAAACACAAGACAATTTTGCAAACCTCACAAAAAGACATTTCACAAACATTCACCACCTCTGAATTACCGATTGTAAAGAAAATTGTAAACACAAATGTTAGTACAGCAGAAACTTTGAAATCAAGAACGTTTGTATTCAAATTGATGCTAATGACAAATAATGTGATTGTTAACAATTTCATTTAACAAATATTTACATTGTTTTTTTTATTCAAAATAAAATTCGTTGTAGGGAGAATTAACTTTTAATTAACATTTCCTCGGAATGCAAACTCTGATCGTAAAAATACATCTTGGCAAGCAATTAGAGTAAAGAGAATTAGGCAATTCACCGGGTGGTGGAGCATAACAACAGAACTACTCTTAAAAGAAAGATAGTTTAATTTCTCGAACATTTTTCACCAAACCTAGCCCTTTTTCCTACGTCGTAAAGGGTAAAGGTTCACTGCACAATGTACAAGATATCGTTGACCGCTGCAATTATATCGCCATGCGGTTTCTCCGCGCGGAGGCGCCCCTCACAGCGCAATCGGTAAGGTGCACTGTGTACTGCACAACATTTTTTACAAACAATATCTTTGTAAACTAATTTGTAAATAGTTAATTGAGATTTACTGCCCTGGAGTTTTGTGAAATCCAAACTACAAACATGTGTACAAATTATATGTAATAACATAGAAATTCTTTGTAAGTACAAACTTTTTTGCTTTTTGAAATTGGCCTCTGACCGATACCTTTTACATGAAGTTAAGTTTAGTTTACACTTTACCTAAAGTAATTTAAACGTTTCGTTTTCACTTTCATAGGTAGGTAGATAATTCCGTGTTTGAACGTAAAATTACGTCAACATTGATGATTCTCTGCTCCCTGTCCCGCTCGACTGCTCTGTTTTCCATTGTGTCATTATCTGGACCCTGACTCCATTTAACTCAGTACTGAGTAGTAATGGGATGACGCTTCAGTTACTGAAGCACCAATCACTGGACCGAAGATGACCTACAAAGTGGCTATGGAACTGGCATCAGTCCACCAAAACCGGCTATACAATGCCGGTCAACTGACTGAGATAACACATTGAGATCAACATTAGACACTCATTAACAGCGATGACCGAGTTCAAGTGCAACATGAAGTTCAGCTGTTCAACTACCCTCTATTTGAGTACAGCTCTCTCTAAAGATTTAATGTGTCTAAGAATTTTAAGGAAGGGGGAAACTAATGGCGTGACAATACCAACACAATACGGAGGCTTATATTTATTGAAGAATTGGCATGACGTCCAAACTGTAACATACAGAAATAAAACCCCTGATTATGTCACTTTTCCTAAATCAGCGCAAGCAAAATACAGAGTATGCAAATACCTATACCTATGCAAATTATAGGTATCATGGTGATAGCTTTTGTCAACTGGTTCAAGAAAGACTAAATATTGCAATCCTTTGCATAAACATCTGTGATAAAGATTACTCACGCTAGGTGAGAGTTAACACAGGAAAAATGTCCCCTGAGCGAGGTAGTTTTAGTTTAAACTAGTCACCTACGCGCGTGTTAACACTATTGTGTATTTGTGTTATTTGCTTTAATCTTGCCGGCTATATCAATGGCAAATACGTATAAATTTGCGAGGTTCAAAATATTTTGTAGGCCATTTAAATACAAGTAAATCGCCTTTTTGGGCGATGACCGAGCGAGGGCGCACTGATAAAGCTAAAACAGGTTTGAAATATGAAACGGTACTGAAGCACACGTGGTAGTAACCTATAGTACTTTTAGTCCTTTTAGTCCTCCATAAAAATTGCCAGGCCTCAATGCAGGCCAATATAAAAATTGAGTTTTATTAGATTGTACATAATCCCCGTTCTCAGATCCGCCAAAAGGGAATACGTCCTGGCAGCTGCATACTTTAGCGTATACAAAAACGAATGCTTAGATAAATCAAGCCATTTTTGATCAAGAGTGATTTGTGTTCATTTCGACGTCTGCGTGTTCCAACCGCTGTGGTACCACCCCTATCAGAACGCAACATAACAAAATACAAATTGATTTGATGGTCCTTATCCAGTTGCGAAAACCCGATCTCAATCGGAGCTGTGGTTGTTTCCAAAAAGCGTCTATATGGCCGGCTCGGGCCGGGTCGGGACGTGCCGGGCCGGGTCGGGCCGGGTTAGATGTAAATTTGTCTAGTAGTAAGTTGACGAGAAACCTCACGGGCGCTTCATGCCCGCTCGGTACTAATATAAATAATGTTGGACCTACAATAGAACCCTGCAGGATTCCTACAGGAACAGCAGCCTGTTTTTCAGAGTAAATATAATTCATACTTGCTATTTGATTCCTGTTACTGAGGTACGAATTAATCATGTCATTTAAACGACACCTCATTCCCACGCAGTTTTTTTCGTTCAAAACGTATTTCGATAGATACGATATCGAATGCGTTTCCTAGGTCCAGGTATAAGACACCCGTTAGTTCATTTTTTCTGTTATTTCTTATTTCGAAAAATCGGCAAATACATGTTGTGTTTCTTAAAAGTCCTAATTGAATAGGATTCAGTATGTTTGGAATGTCTTCTTTTAAAGGAGGCTAATTTTGCAGTTGTGTGAAGTATCTTCCCCATATTTTTTATTCATAGAATTGGCAGTAAATATATCGGTCTTTATTATCAACAATTACCTCTACTTCCAGCTTGTTGATATTGGCGTTATTATTTCAACTTCAAGATTGTTAGGAAATAATGATTACCTCAAACATGAGTTGAAGAAAGTTGCAGCGGTGCATCAGGGGTTACCTCCCAGTCAAATGCTTTCTGTCCATTGATACCTGTTTTGGGAAACCAAACGGAGCAGCCGAAAATGGAACGGAGCAGCCGCTCCAGTGTCGGTTGTCGGGGCGGGGCCTCCACCGTCCGTCTGTCGGTCCAGTTCAGGGTCGAGGTGAGACCGCTCCCCACACAGGTATAAAGGCGGCGGACACCACTTCACCCACAGCAGAATCGACTAGCTCCCGCTCGGTAGCAGCATCCCTCTCACTGAGCAGCAGACATGGCGTTCCGTTTCTTGGTGAGTAGCTATAGAGCAATACTGTATTCTGATTTGTGATGACATAAAGAAGAGTGCATAATATGTTTGCTAGTTCAGCTTATACTTATATTATACTTGAATTTGGTTCTAGTTCAACAACGTGATGTGTCAAACCAGAATGCTTCAAATTTGAGGGATTTTTTAAACTTATTTTTGGGGGCATATTTTCGAAACATTGTTTATTATTACACAAATGCATCTTCGAAAACCGAAGCTAAGTTATTTATTCCAAAACAAGGTCTGTTGAAAGTGGTGAAAGATATTGCTTTGCATTAAACCAAAATGTATTTAATGCTTATCTAATCACTCACGACTTCGTCTAAGATAATTTGTCACATATGTGTTTTGCCCCTCAGCTGGCGGCGGCCGTGACCGCCCTGGCGTCCGCCTCGTCCCCTCCTGTCAGCTACCACTCGACCACGTACGCACCTCTTGCCTACGGTCCCACACACGCGCCACCCTACTCTCCGGCTCCGACCTACGAGAGCTACCAGGTAAATGATAACGTCAAAATTACATTGGTACATTTTGGCACAATGTAAATTTTCATTTCCGCGTCACTGAAAACAGACCTGCATCTTTTCCGTCGTTCAACTTGGCAGCATTGCATGTGCGGAAAGTGAATGGTTTATCTTTTAACAAAAGGTTACGTAGTTCTTCATTTGAAATTCGGAAACCTCAGCGAACAAACTGAGAGGCAAGAACGTGTTTTCACTATCAATATACTTCCAGTAACGAAGAGACAGTGTAGTGCTCCTCTTGCACCTACGATTTGTTTACAATAAAGAATATACGAAACTGGTGTAGTTAAATCTTGATATTCTCAAAATTTGTCAAAATGGCTTTAGCTGTTTTTGAACGCTTTGTATGCTCAAGATTTAATGAGTGTTTGGGTTGCACTGCATGGTTATTATCTTAATTATTCAGGCTTATCCTGAACCCGTATACGAAACAAATTAGTGTGTTCTCACGTCACCTTATCTTAAAGGCACAAAGTTGTATATTTTGCTAACGACACTAATTTCTGTTTTGCTTCAGCACCAGTACCAGCCGCAGCCTGCCTATGGCCACCAGCAGCCTGCGTACGGCCACCAGCAGCCTGCATACGGTCACCAGCAGCCTGCCTACGGACACCAGCAGCCTGCCTACCCTGCCTGTCCTCACTACCCCAGCGACCCGTCCTGCAGCGCCAACACCACCGACCCCTGGTGCCTCGAGGACGCCGAGTACCCAGAGTACGTAGTGGTTCTCTATAGTTTACACTTATGCCTGGTTCTTCGGACTACCTAGTTTATTACGGAGAGGCATTCTAAAAGCAAAAATTAGTTATAGAATACTTTTTCAAGATAAATATTGATAAACAAATCATCTCAAAGAAGATTTCGTCCCAAATTATATGCGCTAAACAAATGACAACTAATGTTTCAGGTACGAGATCACGCACGCCATCAGCTCCAACAAGCACAAGGTTCTGGAGCTGTATGCTGATGTGGCGGACCTTAACACCGAGAACTCTGTCGAGAGGTGAGTACCGAAAATCTTACGTCACTGGGGGCTAGTGGTTATTTTATCAGGCACAATTATGCGCGAGGTTGTCGTTTTTAGCGACTTAAACAGCGAAGCTTTCAGTTCAGTTCAAACGTAACACATATTTGGAATATAAAAACGGTTCCATCAGCTGTATTTAATCAAAGTCACCTTGGTGAAATGCAATAGTTTAAAATCAAAAAGTTCCAACGCCTCACTTTCCTACCATTACTCCCCATACGTCAATATCTTGTCCTCCGTTTCTCAGGCTGACCAAGATTGAGGAGGAGACGTATCTCTGTCCGTCGGAGGTGGGCTACGTTCGTCCCCTGCGCGCCGTCAATACCGACGGCAAGTGGAGAGTCATCGTCAACAACATCAAGGTAACCACCGCACCATCCAACGAGGAATTCATGCGCAGCTATAATACATAAATATAGCTAAGTTGAAAACTAATGTATTTATTTTTAAGAAAACTTTCAATTTTTGACTTCTTTTTACTCGTTGTTATTGACGTAACTTTATTGAAAAAGGCAAGGAACTTGTTTTCTCCAAATACAAATAATTGTGACAAGATAACCTTCTTTGTTCTCTGCAAAGTTGAAGTACAGAGCTTACCGATAGATGTCGTTACAGGTTGACTACGAGACGTTCACCCAGACAACCCGCATTGAGAAGTGTCTGTCTGCTGGTGAGCCTTGCCCACTGGTGCCTCAGTGCTATGAGACAAGCTGCCTCCAGAAATCCGTCTACCACCGGTCAGTATATACGGGTTGATTTGTGGGAAAACAATTTGTTCGCCTCGTAACGCAAGGGGTGAATCGAATAGCAAATATTCAAATAAGTGCCTCCGAAGTCAACAACAACAAACTACTTTATCATGGGTAGTTTGCCAAATTCGTCAAGTTATGAGTTTATAGCATTAAATCATGGCAAGATAGTCAAAATATGATGTAACGTAACTGTACGTCTTTTGCCTTACTAACAGCTTCTTAGTGCATGACCCGTGTGACAAGAATATCTCCTTGTGACCTGACTGTGACCTGTGCTTTGCTCTGTACAGGTTCCTGGTGTACGACGCGTGTGACCAGTACTTCCCCTTCGCCATCGAGACTTTCCAGCTGCCCGCCTCTTGCGCCTGCTCTCTGGGAGCTTACGAAATCACCCACTAGATGGCAGCAGCGAACGTTACACGGCCTGACAATGTAATACCGAACACATGCGTTAGACTCCGTTAACTATGTAGTAATTGATTTCGAGCTATGTATTTATTATCACGTGCTGATATGGTGGTGATGACGCTACAGTGGTGAGCTAGCGACTTTGTGACTTCATTTTATAGAGTTCTTGGTGTGAGATTGTAATGTTCTTGATCTCGTGCTGGGCGGCGCGGCGGCAGTTCTCTGGGGGGAGATTTTATCACCTGCGACCGTCCAGGCAACGTCAAGTGTACAGTGCGCTCGTTCTGATCGCATATTTAATGGAGAGAAGTAATTATGATTTTGTGGGATGCTGCTAAGATTTTGTGCATATTTGTGATTATGTCAATAAGGAATAAATTAACATCATTAGATATGTTTTTGCGACGTTATGTTCAATGTCCGCCAGCTTTAGGGAAAACAAATCAGGTGTAAAAGGTAGAATGTATATATAAATATGAAAAGCAGCACATAATACAATAGAGTATTTGGCAGTTGGAGATGATCATTGTCTTTATTGCACGCTCTGATGAAATTATATGTTATCGTTATTTGAGACAATGCTTTTTCATGCAAAAGTATTGGTTTAGTTCCCTATTCAGTTTGGAGGGGAAAAAGTCTCACCAATTTTTTAAGCATACTAACTTTCAGTTCGGTCCCACCAAATATTATCAGGATCAGAGTTATCATTATGTTCAATGTGTCTGACAAATGGTCGAAAGATTGTCTAAAACATATTTGCCGTCATTGGACTTCATCAATAGACTGGTATGAAACAAGAAAGAACGAAGTTTTACAACTAGAATATCACTTACAGCATCCTTTTTGCCACACTTCCTAAGCACGCCCCAGAGAAACATTGAACTTCCTATTCACGCACAGAATAGGCTTTGAATTTCCTAATCAAATACTAAATAGGCATTGCGGTACAGTCTACATATTTCCCGAGGGACAACAAATAATATATCAGACAGCTGGAGACCGCACCGTGGTGTTAGACGCATAAGAACACATGGTAGAGTGCGCCGCATGTCACACAATATTACGGTGTCGACTTCAGACTTTCCAAGGTGCGTTAGATGGAAAACCTCTGCCCTATTTTGATTAAAATAAAACACCACAGGCAGTTACTAGTAGCGCACACAACTGTACCACCAAACCCAGAATATAGCAGTATTGGACACAACAATAGCACCAAACGCTGGAGACTGCAGAAGCGCCCACAAAACTAACACTGCCGAATATCAGAGACTGTAGTGGCGCACATAGCAGTACCACCAAATACTTGATACTCCAGAAGGGCTCACAACACTAACACCGTCAAACCTGGGAGACTGTATTAGTCTAAACAGGGCAGTGTCCTCCTTCAGTGTACTGCTGTAGACCTCTCTACACAGACGGGCTGACCGTGCCGTCTGTACAGGGCGGTGTCGTCCTTCAGTGTACTGCTGTAGACCTCTCTACACAGACGGGCTGACCGTGCCGTCTGTACAGGGCGGTGTCGTCCTTCAGTGTACTGCTGTAGACCTATCTACACAGACGGGCTGACCGTGCCGTCTGTACAGGGCGGTGTCGTCCTTCAGTGTACTGCTATAGACCTATCTACACAGACGGGCTGACCGTGCCGTCTGTACAGGGCGGTGTCCTCCTTCAGTGTACTGCTGGGGACCTCTCTACACAGACAGGCTGACCGTGCCGTCTGTACAGGGCGGTGTCGTCTTTCAGTGTACTGCTGTGAACCTCTCTACACAGACGGGCTGACCGTGCCGTCTGTACAGGGCAGTGTCCTCCTTCAGTGTACTGCTGTGGACCTCTCTAAACAGACAGGCTGACCGTGCCGTCTGTACAGGGCGGTGTCGCCCTTCAGTGGGGCCGCTGTGGACCTCTCTACAATGACGGTCTGACCGTGCCGTCTGTACAGGGCGGTGTCCTCCTTCAGTGGGGCCGCTGTGGACCTCTCTACACTGACGGGCTGACCGTGCCGTCTGTACAGGGCGGTGTCCTCCTTCAGTGTACTGCTGTGGACCTCTCTACACAGACGGGCTGACCGTGCCGTCTGTACAGGGCGGTGTCGTCCTTCAGTGTACTGCTGTGGACCTCTCTACACTGACGGGCTGACCTTGCCGTCTGTACAGGGCGTTGTCGTCCTTCAGTGTACTGCTGTAGACCTCTCTACACAGACGGGCTGACCGTGCCGTCTGTACAGGGCGGTGTCGTCCTTCAGTGTACTGTTGTGGATCTCTCTACACAGACGGGCTGACCGTGTCGTCTGTACAAGGCGGTGTCGTCCTTCAGTGTACTGCTGTGGACCTCTCTACACAGACGGGCTGACCGTGCCGTCTGTACAGGGCGGTGTCGTCCTTCAGTGTACTGCTGTGGACCTCTCTACACAGACGGGCTGACCGTGCCGTCTGTACAGGGCGGTGTCCTCCTTCAGTGTACTGCTGTGGATCTCTCTACACAGACGGGCTGACCGTGCCGTCTGTACAGGGCGGTGTCGTCCTTCAGTGTACTGCTGTTGATCTCTCTACACAGACGGGCTGACCGTCCCGTCTGTACAGGGCGGTGTCGTCCTTCAGTGGGGCCGCTGCTCTACTTTTGCTGTGGACCGACCTCCTCACGACATGGGAGAGAGAGGAGGGGAGGAGAGGATGAGGGAGGGGAGGAAGGGGAGGGAGGGGAAGGGCGTGTCGTATGCAGTCCGTGATGCAGCTGACCGATATCAGAAGCCGGGTGGGGCGCGGTGTTAGCGTCTATGGTGTTGAAGACACTGGTGTGCTCCAACTAGCTGGTGGTGCATGTGATATCGGGAAAACACATAAGAACTCTCAAAATTAATGTTCAGAAGCAGGAAATGTTAATCAATATCAAAGCGGTTTACCGGTAAGTACGTCCAACTGTACATTTAATTACAAACAAATGCAATAATTTGCAACATATAACATATTCAGTTGGACGGCGGTCTTCAATAAAATGTTATACTGTGCCGCAACGCTTTGGTAGTTGCGGTACAGTCCACATCTTTCCCCGGGACAACAAACACTACATCAGGCAACTGGAGACCGCAACGTGATGTTAGACGCATGAGAAAACATTGTTGAGTGCGCCGCATGTCATACAATATTACGGTGTCGCCTTCATACTTTCCAAAGGGCGGTAGATAGAAAACCTCTACCCCTCTGTGATTCAATTAAAACGCCACGAGCCGGAGACTATTTAACCCACACAACGGTAACACCAAACCTTGGAGACTCCAATAGCGCACACAGAAGTAACACCAAACTAGGGAGACTCCAATAACGCACACACCAGGAACACCAAACCCTGGAGACCCCTGTGCCCAATCTTACCAAGTGCCGTGATCGCACTCAATCTTACCAATGGTGTAGTACGGCATATTGGTGCGCTGGCCAACAAGACTTTGGAAACCCGGGATCGAACCGGTGACATCTCGATCTTCAATGTAGCGTCCTCCCGACTAAAATATTTCGACAATGAGCTCTGACAAACCAAACACCGTGGTTCGCTGAGTGCGGCATTCTGAACACTCCATTCACGGCATGCCGTCTTAAGCACCCACGGCATTTGGTAAGATTTGGGCCAGTATTGGACATAGACTGCTATAGCGTAAACAACACTAACACCACATTCCCTCGGAGACTGCAGCAGCGCTCGTAGCAGTAACACCAATTAATAGAGACTGCAGTAGCGCACAGAACACGAACACCACGAACTGGAGACTACAGTATCGCACACAACACTAACACCGCCAAGTCTCGGAGATTGCAGTAGCGCACACAGCAGTAACACCAAGTAAATGAGACTGCAGTGGCATACACATCAGTAACACAAAATGCTGGAGACTGCAGTAACGTACACAACACTAACTGAGCCGAAGCTTGGAGACCGTCTTAGCGCACATAACAGCAACACAAAATGCTGGAGACTGCAGTAGCGTACACAACAGTAGAACCAAACGATGGATACTGCAATAGCATACACAACACTAACACCTTCAAACCTTGGAGACTGCAGTAGCGCACACAGCAGTAACACCGCTCGTTGGAGACTGCAGAAGCATACAACAATAACACCTTGAAACCTCGGAGACTGCAGTAGCGCACACGACAGTAAGGCCCGCCCCACACGAGTGCATTTTTCATGCGTTGCGTTGCGTTGCGTTGCGTTGCGTCACATCTGAATCAGTGTTCGTCACGGGGCTACCAACCTCCAGCCCGGACCGGCTCAAGCCCATGCACACCAAGCCAAGGCCTGGGCCTGGCCCGGTCAAATGTATACTATTGAGGTCCAGGCCCTGCCTGGCCTGGTCAGGTTAAGCATGCTCACACAAATTATAATCATTATCCTAACATATTTACTTGTATACTATATATGTCAGACAATGACACAAATTTGATGACAATTATTTTTGATCATCGAAAACAATCAGATTAACCCGCGAGTTACTGGGGCGGGGGGCTATTTTTTGCCCCCTCACGTTATTTTACAATAATTTATAAACGAACCCCGTATAGTCACCAATCTTGCAGTAACTTCTGTCACATCAATTCTACACATTTTGGCAAAATTATAAATATAAGGCTATGATAGGTCAACCCGGAATGACGTCAGAGTGACGTCATGTTCTTCGGTTTTTGTTGCAAAATAATGGTTTGCGGAAAACACCGTCAAAGGTACGATATTTGCGATAAACTAAATTCTATTAAATCAAATTACTGACAATAGACCGCGCTATCAAACTGCTATCTCAGATTTTTGAGTTTTTTTTAATTCAAAATTTTGAGAAATCCAAAGTCATTTCTTTTTGTTTTTACAAAATTTTGAAGTAAAAATCAGAATTATCCAAAAACCGGAATATATGTGGTCAAGACCTATGCGGTGAATATGTATACCAAATTTAAAGTCGATATCTTTAAAAATTACCGAGTTATGACCTTCAAATGACAAAAATGGACCACTTCTCACAGCATTACTATGACAAAAAACGCATTTCCATTTTTGCTTTTTACTTCTATTTATATGGAACAGACAATGTTCTATGGTCATTTTTCGCGTTATATACGAAAAACAAACCCATAAATATGTGTTACAACGCCTAATGACCGTAATCTGCAGTTTGGCCTCGTGACCTCGGATGACCCTGAATTGACCCAAGGTCATAAACAGCTTAGAAAGGTACTAAGAAGTGTCAGACACACGAATCATACCGATTTATCAACGGCTTATGCGTTTAATATAGCAATTTTGCGCGACAATTCCATCCATAGAAACCTTTTGACACGGTCAAACATTTTGTACTTGACCTGACCTGTAACATCATCGGTAACCTCTAGGTCAACAATATTATGTTTCCCTCGATAAATTTCCCAGGGCTATCGAATGCTGTTTGAATTTTTACATTCGGTCCAGTAGTTCCGGAGATCAGAGGGGAGGGGGCAAAAAATAGTCCCCCCCCCCAGTAAGTCGCGTTATGAAATATACCCCCAGTAACTCGCCGGTTAATAGTGACACCATATTATATTTTAGAACACCTGACAAACAGAGCAATTGCCTTTAGGTATGTTTTGCCAGATATTGCAGTTCCTTAACCCTATTCCGGTCCGGCTTTTTACGCTTAATCTGTCCGGGAGGAACCGATTCGGCCCATTCCTGAGATCTCGGCTCCTATGAAAGCTACAATAACACAATCTGATGGGTAGAAAGGACTCCCATGAAATAATTTTTTGTATATATTTCATGACCTTGGGTCCATATCTTTGAGGTTAAACGAGGTAAAATGTACCGAAATGTCAATGATAAATTTTGGTAAATAGCTTTTTACCTATGAAAGATAGAACAATAATGTTGCCACTATCGTGTTTCACTCGTTAAGACGCATCAATTTATATCAAGTTTGAAATAGTAGCATTTTTCACGAAGGATTTTGCGTTTGAGGCGATTGGGGCGTTTAGGGGCGTTGAAGGGGATTGGGGCGATTTGAGCGAATGAGGCGTTTGGGGTAAATGGGTCTATAGAACGTAAGAACGCTGCTTTTACAGATGATTTTTGGTATCAATCGTAACTTTATGAATTAATGCATTTTTCTCGAAATTACTTTTTAATGAATTATTTTTAACACCGTAGTTTACTTGAAATTAACAGGCGCCGCCGCCCGGTCACCATGACGACGGCAAGGCCGTTCGCCTGAAGTCACGTTGCACACATGACTCCGGCGCCGGCCGGCTGGTCACCATGGCGACCAGCCGGCCGGTCGCCTGACGTCACGTTGCGCATGTCCAGAGCCGTGGTCTGCGCCCAGCAATGGCGTCTGTTCGATCTAGTGCAGCCATTGTTTAGTTTTCAGTACCAGTGGCTGCAGAAAGCCCGCATGTTTCATGGGTTTTTCATTGCCTTTTCTGAGGTCTTTTCAGCTTTGAGTGAGATTCATCAATCAATAAATAAATCCAATAAAAACAATTGTTGTGATTCGAAATGCGTAATGATTGTTCCGGTTTTCGGAAACCAACGAAGTTACCGCTCTAAATTGGACGATCGCAGCGGGACGGAGCGACGTTGAATTAATGTCTGTGTATGCTTTTGACAATTTATTGCGTTTTTCATCATAATGTTATATTTATTTGCCATTAATATCTTCAGTTTTTCCCTAACTAACTCAATTGCGTATTTTATTTACCAAAGCTGATTATCTAGTATACTTTTGAGCCTCTTTTGGGGCGTTTTCGGTATGTTTTGTAGAAATAACTAACACAACCCAAAATTGCCAGATTTGCTGATGAATGTGAATATTCAAAGCAAACTAACGGTAAATATTGCATTGTAAGAGCAAATACTTTTACATGCATTCATAAAATTGTGATTGATATAAAAAATCACCGGAAAAAGTCGTGTTCTTACAAGCCATATACCCATTTACCCCAGACGCCCCAAACGCCCCAATCGCCCCAAACACCCATAACGGCCCTTTCGCCCCAAACGCAAAATGCTTCGTGAAAACGGCTAGTAAGATCAATTTGCAAATTTCACCTCCGATCAAGGTCAAGGTCAAAGCCAAGGTAGCCAAAGTGGGTCACGTTGCATCATAGAAGACGCGTTTTGACGAAACAAACACAATGGCACCATTTTCAGCTCTCTATCTATATCATGAAAATAGTTATTGCCAAAAATGTTTATAACCACGGATGATCTTGAGGTGACTAAGGGAATATTGACTGGAGACTGTTTCAAGGTCAGTGCTACTTTTCCATTAATTCCATCAAAAACAATTCGCAGCGACAAGCACTCCGCTTGTCACTGCGTTTCGTAGTTATTGAGATATTAGCGGAAGCGTAAATCAGCCCTTCGTGGTCAGCACGAACTTCCGGCAGTTTTCGGTTTATAACTTTATCAGTTATCATGATTTCAACTTAAATTTTTGATGAGTACATATCCTAGTATGTAACTCGAGAACCGGACAGGGATTTGTCGATTTTGTTTTAAACGGGAATTTGATAAACATGTAAATATTTTTTCTTCTTCAAAATTGCGAAATTTTGTAATGTTTTGTATAGCAAATCGGAGATAACCATCTTAAATCCCTTGCAATTGTCTACTAGTACCTCTTTTGGCTTGTATTTTGCAGAAAATATAAACCAATTTATTAAAAACGCCTGAACATGCCTCCCAAAAAGTGATCCTGGGGTTAAAATTGGGAAATGTAAACACTGGCAATGTTTCGTTAGAAATTGCATGTTATTAATACTAGTAAACGCCTTTTTGGGCGATGTGTGAGCGATCGTGATCTGGTAAAGCTAAAACAGGTTTGAAATATGAAACGGTAAGGGAGCATACTTGGTAGCAACACCGTCATTTTAGTCCTCTAGAAAATTTCCATGCCGCAATGCATGCCAATATACAAATTAAGTTGCCTTAAATTGTTCATGATCTCCTTTCCAAATCCGCCAAAAGGGAGTGCGTCCTGAGCGCTGCATGATTCAGCGTATAAATCAATGCTTAGGGTGGGGGGGCTTGACAGGCCCCACCTGTTAACTTCCAAACCAAGCAACTTAGAGCAATGCGGTAAGAACCAGCATATTGCCTGTCATGAGAGGAATCTAACACTATGCGATTTTTAGGTTTCAGGTGAACGGATGACCTTTCAGGGCAAGTGAATGACCTCCGTTTTACCACGTCCAGAACAGCGATTTTGCTCTTCAGAAAACCTCAAAATTAGAAATTGATCAATGCAAATAAAAAGGCATGTCCCTAGACCAGTTTTGGCTCAGAGATACCTAAAATGTGATTATTTGTTCGTATCTTGTCAAAAAAAGTCAAAAAAGGTATTTTTGAAAATGACGTCATTAGTTTCTTACACTTAGGGAGCCATGAATCAGTCAGAAATAAAGATATTGCTTTGAAATTTGGTATGAGTATTGTCCATACTTAGTTCTCTCGCATATATTCCGGGTTTTCTAAAATCTTTGAAAATTTTGATTTTGTGGGGATTTTTTTATAAAAAAATAAGTTATTTTTTATAATTTTAGGGTTCAAAAACCCAAAATTGTGAAAATCTAAGATATACATTTGAAAAAAAATGGCATTTCGTATCTTTGGTGAATTGCGTTTACAATTTGCTTTAAAACTCTATTTTCTACGATTTTTCAAATATTTGTAATTTTTATCAACATGACGTCATCAAAACTTCATTATTTCCAAAATTTCTCAACCAATTTATAAAGAAAAATCAGCAAGATGCAACGCATGTGTAAAAAGTTATTCAAGAAAAACCTTAGGGGGCCTGTCAGGCCCCCCTAGGTAGGGCGAGGGTTAAGCAAGGTTTTTTGTTCATTTTGATGTTCGCGTTTGCCAACTGCAACGCACTGTGGTATCACCTCTATCAGGACGCACTATACCAAAAACAAAATTGATTTGATGGACCTATCCAATGGTGAAGACCCAATCTTAATCGGAACAGTGGTTGCCAAGTTATTACCTTCCGAAAAGCGTCTGTATGGCCGGGTCGGGCCGGGTCGTGGCGGATCGGGCCGGGTCGTGCCGGGTCAAATGTAAATGAATCTAGTAAGTTGACGAGAAACCTCAAGGGCGCTTCGCGCCCGCTCAGTAATACATACTAAGTTGAAATTGACAAAAGAAACAAAGGCAAGCAAGTCATGATGATTGTGGCTTAACCCGCGCGGCGCTGGGGTCCCCATCCGAACGTGCGGCGCTGGGGGGAGGGTAAATTTTACCCCCCCCCCTCGTATCTTCCGAACCAATAACCGCAACGAGATGTGCAAGGCGGGGATCGAAAGCTCTCAGTGAGAAGAATCTAACGCATGCCCGAAAATATTAACATAAGGTCACATGTCAGGTCACGGTCAGGTCAAGAGTCAAAATGTAAGTATTTGTTTTTTGGGGCTATACTTTCCATCCAAAGCCTTGTATTGCAACTATTATCTCACAAAGCGCTCCCAAATGTATAATGCATCTCCCGCATAAGTAAAAGTGAAATTTTAAGCAAAGGTCAAGGTCAAGGTCAGGTCACAAAAGGTCACAGGTATACGAAAGCCATGCGACACATGTTGTATGGGTTATTTTACACGTATAATTAGATAGAAGCAGCCATTTTCACAGCTTGACACCATATAATCGCCCTCAGGTCAAGGTCAGGTCACAATATGGTCAACATTTGAAATTGATTAATCTAAATAAACATTGCATGTTTCTAGACTAGTTTTGTCTTCGAAATACAGTGGCGGCATTTATTTGTCTGTATCTGGTCAGTAAAAGCCAAAAAACGCAATTAAAAAAAATGACGTCATGAGTTACTTATACTTAGAGAGCCATAAGTCAATGAGACAATGAGATAGACATCTTAAAGACAATGCTATTTGCTTTCTTTTGACGCCTTTTATTTGCGATTTGCTTCAACACGCTATTTTCTACGATTTTTCAAACATTTAACGTTTTTTCACCAAAAATGACATGACATGACGTCACTAAAACGTCATTATCTTCTAAAAATTCTCACGAATTTTAAAAAAAATTGTAACACAAGATGTAGAATTGATGTACCATAAGGTACCGAAACTTTCATTTTGATATCTGTCATAGTTTTAAAGTTATGGAGAAAATCCGGGAGGGGGGTAAAATTTACCCCCCAGCGCCAAGCGGGTTAACACGCGCCCTGGAGGGGGGGGGGGGGGGCGAAATCCGCCCACCCCTCCGGTTTTTCGAGGATAGCGGAAAACAGCGGCGCGCAGCGCCGCCGTTTTTGTATACCTGTTTAGAAATGAACTTTCCGCATTATGTAAAAGCCTTGGCCTCGGGTCATCTCAGGTCAGGTCACCAGCCCAGGTCACGTGATGACCTCAACTCCAAAACGTTTGCAGTAGTACCACAGCTACAGTTTTACGCCGATCGGTTTCAATCTTGCAGGACTTCATAAGGTCATAGATACCAACAATTTGTTAATCTCGGATTTCTAATATCGGTGACCTAAGGTCAGGTCAATTTTGTGACCGCCAACACTGTTTTATCAATAACTATCGACATAATGAAGATATAGAAGAGAAAATGGTATCAATATGTATCAATCAATATGTATCAAATGGTATCAATATGGTATCAATATTTCTAATTTTTATCAACATGACGTCATCAAAACTTCATTATTTCCAAAATTTCTCAACCAATTTATAAAGAAAAATCAGCAAGATGCAACGCATGTGTAAAAAGTTATTCAAGAAAAACCTTAGGGGGGCCTGTCAGGCCCCCTATGTAGGGCGAGGGTTAAGACCCAATCTTAATCGGAACAGTGGTTGCCAAGTTATTACCTTCCGAAAAGCGTCTGTATGGCCGGGTCGGGCCGGGTCGGGGCGGATCGGGCCGGGTCGTGCCGGGTCAAATGTAAATGCATCTAGTAAGTTGACGAGAAACCTCAAGGGCGCTTCGCGCCCGCTCAGTAATACATACTAAGTTGAAATTGACAAAAGAAACAAAGGCAAGCAAGTCATGATGATTGTGGCTTAACCCGCGCGGCGCTGGGGTCCCCATCCGAACGTGCGGCGCTGGGGGGTAAATTTTACCCCCCCCCCCTCGTATCTTCCGAACCAATAACCGCAACGAGATAATATATCAGACAGCTGGAGACCGCAACGTGATGTTAGACGCATAAGAACACATTGTTGAGTGCGCCGCATGTCATACAATATTACGGTGTCGCCTACATACTTTCCAAGGGGCGATAGATAGAAAACCTCTGCCCCTCTGTGATTCATTTAAAACGCCACGCGACGTAGACTATTTAGCACACAAAACGGAAACACCAAACATTGGAGACTCCAATAGCGCACACAGAAATAACACCAAACCAGGGAGACTCCAATAACGCACTACCAGGAACACCAAACCCTGGAGACCCCTGTGCCCAATCTTACCAAGTGTCGTGATCGCACCCAATCTCACCAATGCTGTATTACGGCATATTGGTGCGCTGGCCAGCACAACTTTTGAAACCCAGGATCGAACCGGTGACATCTCGATCTTCAATGTATCGTTATACCGACTAAGCTATTTCGACAATGAGCTCGGACAAACCAAACGCCGTGGTTCCTTATGTGCGGCATTCTGAACACTCCATTCACGGCATGCCGTACTTACGCTCTCACGGCATTTGGTAAGATTTGGACTAGTAGAGGACAGATACTGCGATAACGTAAACAACACTAACAACGCAAAATTTCGGAGACAGCAGTAGCGTACGTAGCAGTAACACCAAATAATAGAGACTGCAGTACCGCACAGAACACGAACACCACGAACTGGAGACTACAGTATCTCACACAACACTAACACCACCAAGTCTCGGAGATTGCAGTTGCGCACACAGCAGTAACACCAAGTAAATGATATTGCATTAGCGCACACATCAGTAACACCAAATGCTGGAGACTGCAGTAACGTTCACAACACTAACTGAGCAAAAGCTTGGAGACTTTATTAGCGCATATAACAGTAACTCAAAATGCTGGAGACTGCAGTAGCGTACACAACAGCAGAACCAAACGATGGATACTGCAATAGCATACACAACACTAACACCTTCAAACTTTGGAGACTGCAGTAGCGCACACAGCAGTAACACCGCTCGTTGGAGACTGCAGTAGCTTACAACAGTAACACCTTGAAACCTCGGAGACTGCAGCAGCGCAAGCGACGGTAAGGACCGCCCCACAGGAGTGCGTTTTTCATACTGCTTTCATACGTACTGCAATGTTGGTGACGATACCGGTGTTTTTCTTAGGAGTTATTGCAAAATAACGGGAGTGGGGGCAAAATATAGCCCCCCAGTAAGTCGCGGGTTAATCCTATTTGTAACAGGCTCCTGGCTACCCCTATTTGTAACAGGGGGGGGGGGCGGATTCCGCCCCCCGGAGATCTCGAGATCTACCCGTCCGATTTTCACAAATGAAACGACGTTTGGTTCCCCTCAACACGATCTACATTTCTAAATAATAATAAAAATATAAAGTTTTGATAGGGGGCAACAGGGGGGCAAAATCCACACATTTTAGTGGTATTTTTGATCCAGCATAGATTTCATGTTTATCGACCGATTTTAACACAATTAAAACGAATCGATATAGATTGAATTGGAAATTGGTATATGACAGTGGCGTTTAAAAATTCAAAAATCATAGGCGTGTGCAGGTCACTCAATATGGGGGTGAAGTAAATGCGTTATAAAACCATTTTTTTATGTTGTTCTTTTAATAAATGAAATGGTATGTGATTGTGACATTAGACAAAACAGTTAAAAATCATATTTTTTGCCATAGGCGGTACCAGGTCAGTGAAAAAGTGGGGTAAAATTGGGAAAAAAATATTAACCGCAGACAAGTTGCTACCCAGCACTATAAATATGTTACTGATCGTAGATAGTTCCTTTTTGCATGTTGTACTTCATCATAGGCGTATCCAGGATCCAAACTGTGGCGGCTCAATACCTTTTGATAAGTATAATATCCGCTATTATGATACTAACTAGTCAACAGTGACTATTTCACTTAAAACTTCAATTAACATTGCTTACCCCCCTTTTACCTTACCTGGACTCGCCTATTATCTTATAATCGTTCGTAGAGTAGCCTGTGGTGCGTGTTTCATCCGAAAACTACATTATGTTATGTTATTGTACGCCCATGCCTCTTAGTTTCCTTGCAATAATATGACCCCCTTTCTTCCATTCCTGAACGCGCCTCTGCAAAAAGAATGACGATATTCCCTTTCCTGGCCTCATATGTGCATATATAATTATAAGCTAACCGTCTATTGCGCCGTTATCGGTGGCATATCGACATCACCAAGACAGTCACCCCCCTTTTCATGTGCCTGAACACGCCCCTGAAACTCTATATGTAATAAATTATGCAAATAATGGAAGCAGAAGCTATCTTTTACATCTTGATAACTATAAATTCCCCTTACATTGCTCTATTTGTTTCCCGCCAAGCATTGAATACTTCCTAAAAACCCCCCATTTTCAAGCCCCTGAAACCGCTTCTGCCATGAAATTTTAATGATATTTCATTAACATCAACTAATTTGCACTTGTTGTAATCACCGTGAATCGATGTAACTCCTTCATACTTGAGGCAGTTACGAAGAAACCGTGAAGATCGCATTTCCGTATTATCGCCAAATATCGCCTCCGAACACACCCAAAACTGTACCCTGGAACCGCCTCTGTTCAGGTTAAGAACTCAAAATTTTGACTCCAAATGCGGTGAAATTCTATGAAAATACCCAAATTTCATGGGCCTGCTCCCAGCGGTTCTGGAGATATCTGCGAAAAACATGAGGGGGGGGCGGAATCCGCCCCCCACTGTTACAAATAGGGTTAAGAAGCAAGGAACGGAAATCAATATCAAAGCGGTCACCGGTAAGTACGTCCAACTGTACATTGTATAACAAACAAATGCAATAATTTGCATCATATAACATATTCAGTTGGACTGCGCTCTTCAATAAAATGTTATACTGTGCCGCAACGCATTGATAGTTGCGGTACAGTCTACATATTTCCCCAGGGTCAACAAATAATATATCAGACCCCTGGTGACTGCACCGTGATGCTAGACGCATACAAACACATGGTAGAGTGCGCCGCATGTCATACAATAATACGGTGTCGACTTCATACTTTCCAAAGGGCGGTAGATAGAAAATCCCTACACCTCTGTGATTCAATTAAAACGCCACAAGCCGGAGACTATTTAACCCACACAACGGTAACACCAAACCTTTGAGACTCCAATAGCGCACACAGAAGTAACACCAAACTAGGGAGACTCCAATAACGCACACACCAGGAACACCAAACCCTTGAGACTCCTGGGCCCAATCTTACCAAGTGCCGTGATCGCACTCAATAATACTAATGCTGTAGTACGGCATATTGGTGCACTGGCCAACAAGACTTTGGAAACCCGGGATGGAACCGGTGACATCTCGATCTTCAATCTATCGTTCTCCCGACTAAGCTATTTCGACAATGAGCTCGGACAAACCAAACGCCGTGGTTCCTTATGTGCGGCATTCTGAACACTCCATTCACGGCATGCCGTACTTACGCTCTCACGGCATTTGGTAAGATTTGGACTAGTAGAGGACAGATACTGCGATAGCGTAATCAACACTAACAACGCAAAACCTCGGAGACTGCAGCAGAGTACGTAGCAGTAACACCAAATAATAGAGACTGCAGTAGCGCACAGAACACGAAAACCACGAACTGGAGACTACAGTATCGCACACAACACTAACACCGCCAAGTCCCGGAGACTGCAGTAGCGCACACAGCAGTAACACCAAGTAAATAAGATTCCAGTAGCGCACACATCATTAACACCAAATGCTGGAGACTGCAGTAACGTCCACAACACTAACTGAGCCAAAGCTTGGAGGCCGTCTTAGCGCAAATAACAGTAACACAAAATGCTGGAGACTGCAGTAGCGAACACAACAGTAGAACCTAACGGTGGATACTGCAATAGCGTACACAACACTAACACCTTCAAACTTTGGAGACTGCAGTAGCGCACACAGCAGTAACACCGCTCGTTGGAGACTGCAGAAGCTTACAACAATAACACCTTGAAACCTCGGAGACTGCAGCATAGCACACGACAGTAAGGCCCGCATCACACGAGTGCGTTTTTCATGCGTTGCGTTGCGTTGCGTTGCGTTGCGTTTCGTTGCGTTCCGTCACATCTGAATCAGTGTTCGCCACGAGGCTACCAACCTCCAGCCCGGACTGGTTCAGGCCCATGCACACCAAGCCAAGGCCTGGGCCTGGCCCGGTCAAATGTATAATATTGAGGTCCAGGCCCTGCCTGGCCCGGTCAGGTTAAGCATATACTAGAACAAATTGCAATCATTATCTTAACTTATTTACTTGTATACTATATATGTCAGACAATGAAACAAATTTGATGATAATTATTTTTGATTATCGAAAACAATCAGATTAAAGGTGACACAATACTACATTTTAGAACACCGGACAAACAGAGCAATTGCATTTAGGCATTTAGGTATTTCGGCTCCTATGAAAGCTGCAATAACGAAAACCCATGGGTAGGAAGGACCCACAGATAACTCTTTTTTGTCTAATTTGCATGACCTTTGGTCATTATCTTCAAGGTCAAACGAGGTAAAATGTACCGAAATGTCCATGATATGTTTTGGTGAATAGCTTTTTACCTTAGAAAGATAGAACAATAATTTTACCACTATTGTGTTTCACTCGTCCAGACGCATCGATTTATATCAAGTTTGACATAGTAGCCATTTTCACGAAGGATTTTCCGTTTGGGGTGATTGGGGCAATTGGGGCGTTTCGGGCATTTGGAGCGATTGGGGCTATTGGTGCGTTTAGGGTAAATGGGTTTACAGAACGTAAGAGCATGGCTTTTCTAGGGGATTTTTGGTATCAATCGTAACTTTATTGAATAATGCATTTTCCTGGAAATTCCATTTTAACCCTATTCCCTGCTGTGGGCAGATTCTGCCCCTCCCGGTGGTTGTTCACTTGCCACTTCTAAACTATTAAGCATAGCGTCCTGAAACTTTGTGATTTTTCACAAAATTAAATAGCACCTGTTGTGTCAAAATTCGACAATATCAGTGCAGTAGAGGCGGTTCCAGACTCCTGTTTTGGGGAAGGTGTTACGAATGCGGTTTTGCAGCGCATACTTCCTTCATAGTTTGCAGTGCAATAAATGCGTCAGAAACAACTTCAATGCAATATGCATCATAGATAATGGCATTGTACATATTTTTGGGGGCAGAGGCGCACTCAGGATAAAAAATAGGAGGCGATACCTACCCTCAAGTTTGGTCCAACTTCAAATTAGTAAGATGATAAAAGCATGGTGCCCCCCCCCCCCCCCCCTCCATGGATCCGCCTATGCACAATATATCACATTTAACAAATTACAGCATATAATGCCCACATGTGACGTTCATGTCGTCCCAAATACTCACGAACAGCAAATATTTTTTCCCCAGAAAATCCCCCATTTTATATTCCCTGAGTACGCCTATGATTTTTTTTTGTGTATATTTTGATGTATTATAGACTAGTACATTTGAAGCTCAAAAACGATTAGAGCATGCCAATCTGTCGAGCCACATAGCCGCAATGACCTTTCAAAAAACACCGAAAATTTTCGAATTTTTTGCTCCCTGGCCCCTTATTTTTAAAGGAAGAAAACATTTCGAAGTACAAAAAAAGAGAGATCTTGTCATAATGAATCAAATGGCGTTTTCCCAATCGAAATGGACCCTGCGGTTCTTGAGATCTCTGGGGGGAAGAATCTGCCCCCCGCAGGTTAACGTAATTCTGCCCGCCCGCGGGGAATAGGGTTAATGATAACACCATAGTTTACTTAACCCGCGCCGTGCCGGGGGGGGGGGGGCGTTTAGACGCCCCCCCCCCTCCGTTTTTTTGCCAAAAGCTAAAAACCGTTGAAGCCAGGTAGCTGAAATTTTCAGTACCTGTCCGCTGAACATTTTTACAACTTTTGTGAAACCAAAAGTTTCAGGTCTTATCAGGTCAGGTCACCAGGTCAGGGCACGTGACCCAACCTCAGAAAAGTTTGTGGTCGTGCCACGTCTACAGTTTCCGGGTGATCACTTTTAAACTTTTATAGTTTGATAAGGATGTCATTACCTAAAATTTTCATATCTCGGATTTTGGTATTTGGTGACCTAAGGTCTGATTGATCACGTGACCTTCCCCATTATAAGTCATTGGGGAAATATTTAAATGCTTTGCTTTCCATGTAAACGCATCCAATCAACGTTTTTTCTTCAGGATCATGTGGTAATAGACCATTCTTCATTACCCAGATACTATTTTGGTTTATTTGACCCCCCACAAGGTCATCCGAGGTCACATGAGGTCACATACACTTCTTTGCCAATAACTTTTGATCGAAGAGAGATAGAAACTTGAAGAAGGCACGAATGTGATTTTCTCGTCAAGACGCATCGACTCATAAGCAACATGACCCACCGTGACCGACTTGGTCACCATGTGACCTTCACCTGAGGTCAAATTTTTTAATTGACTTTCCAAGGTCAAGATGTATATTTTTCTATGCGCCTTGCCGATGGAAACACGATGGAGCCACAATCAATGCTCTATCTTGAATAGCAAAAAAGTTATTCGCGAAAACATTTTCCAAGATAACAGCCATTTTGACCTTTGATGACCTCTGGAGCCTCAACTATTGACCTGAACTCAAATCTGACGGTGAAACTTTACTAAACCGTTTCAAGAGCTATCTATTGCTTTTTTCGGTTTCGTCCTAGTTATCATAGTTCCCGAGATATCGTGGGATTTCAGGATCAAGTTACCTAAAACGGGAAAATTTGACCTATGATGACCTCTGGTGACCTCAATAATAACCTGAGCGAAAAAATGACTAATTATTTTCTAAATCATTGTTGACTAGCTTTCCAACGCTGTTTTTCGTTTTGCGCTACGTTGCCTAGGAGCAGAGTTAGAAGGGGGGCGTCGAAACGCCCCCCCCCCCCGGCACGGCGAAGGTGGCGCCGAGCACCGGCACGGCGCGGGTTAAAATTAACAATTTCATCTGCTCTGGTGTTTCCAGACGGCTGGTGTGTTTGTGCGACGCCATCTTGCTCGAATCCCTGAAGTGGCTGTTCTGGAAATTATCATATTTTGCAACGACATGGTTTTCAGGAATAGTGGCTTATTTCAATGAAAACTAGATGAATTGGTCCATTCATATTTTCAGTTATATTCACTTTTGAAAGCAAGAATTAATGATAATTAAATATTTCGTTTTGATCATTTGTTGTAAGATGACGGAAATGCTGGCCCCGGCTCTGAGCTGGCTCTGCGCAGGCGCCGCCGCCCGTTCACCATGGCGACGGGACGGCCGGTCGCCTAACGTCACGTTGCACACATGGCTTCGGCGCCGGCCGGCTGGTCACCATGGCGACCAGCCAACCAGTCGCCTGACGTCACGTTGCGCATGCACAGAGCCGTGGTCTGCGCCCAGCAATGGCGTCTGTTCGATCTAGGTCACAATTTTATAGTTTTCAGTACCAGTGTCTGCAGAAAGCTCGCATGTTTCATGGATGTATAAGTGCCTTCGCTGAGTTCTTTTCAGCCTTTTGTGAGATTCATACATTAATCAATTAATTAAATAATATACATTTGTTGTGAATCGGATTGCATAATGATTGTTCAATTTTTCGGAAACCAACGAAGTTACCGCTCTAAATTAGACGATCTCATCGGAACCGAGCGACGTTAAATTAACCCGCGCGGCGCTGGGGGGTAAATTTTACCCCCCTCCCGGATTTTCTCCATAACTTGAATACTATGGCAGATATCGAGGTAAAACTTTCGGTACCTGATGGTGCATGAATTCTACATCTTCTGTTACAATTTTGTTGAAATTCGTGAGAATTTTGAGGAGATAATTACATTTTAGTGCCGTCATGTCATGTCATTTTTGGTGAAAAAAACGTTGAATGTTTGAAAAATCGTAGAAAACAGCGTATTGATGCAATTTGCAAATAAAAAGCACCCAAGAAATGCAATAACATTGTCTTTAACATGGCTCTCTCAGATCTTCAAAATGTTGGGTTTTTGATGCCCAAAAATGAAAAAAAAGAAGATTTTTTGGAAGAATTTTCACAAAAGTTTTTTGTTTGAAGATTTTCAAAAAACCGGAAGATATATTAGAGAACCGCGTATGAAGGATGTTCAAACCGAATTTCAAAGCAATTTCTTTATTTCTGACTGACTTATGGCTCTCTAAGAATAAGTAACTCCTGGCGTCATTTTTTAATTGCCTTTTTTTTTGCTTTTACTGACCAGATACAGACAAATAAATGCCACCACTGTATTTCGAAGACCAAACTAGTCTAGAAACATGCAATTTTTATTTAGATTAATCAATTTCAAATTTTGACCTTATTGTGACCTGACCTTGACCTGAGGGCGATTATATGGTGTCAGGCTGTGAAAATGGCTGTTTCTATCTAATTATACGTGTAAAAAACCCATACAACATGTGTGGCATGGCTTTCGTAGACCTGTGACTTTTTGTGACCTGACCTTGACCTTGACCTTTGCTTAAAATTTCACTTTTACGTATGCGGGAGATGCATTATACATTTGGGAGCACTTTGTGAGATAATAGTTGCAATACAAGGCTTTGGATGGAAAGTATAGCCCAAAAACCAAAATACTTAAATTTTGACACTTGACCTGACCGTAACCTGACATGTGACCTTATGTTAATAATTTCGGGCATGCGTTAGATTCTTCTTACTAAGAGCTTTCACTCGCCGCCTTGCGCGTTTCGCTGCGGTTATTGTTTCGGAAGATACAAGGGGGAGGGTACAATTTACCCCCCAGCACCGCACGTTCGGATGGATACCCCAGCGCCGCGCGGGTTAAGGTCTCTCCTTTTTTGGGCAATTGATTCCGTTTTTCATCACAATGTTATATTTCTTTGCCATTAATATTTTCATTTTAGCCCTATTTAACTCAATTGCGTATATTATTTAATCAAAACTCATTATCTAGTATACTTTTTAGCCTCTTTTGGGGCGTTTTCGGTATGTTTTGTAGAAAGAACTAACACAACCTAAAATTGCCAGATTTGCTCATGAATGTGAATATTCAAAGCAAACTAACGGTAAATATTGCAATTTAAGAGCATATACTTATACATTCATTCTTAAAATTATGATTGATACCAAAAAATCCCAGGAAAAAACGTGTTCTTACAAGCCATATACCCATTTACCCCGAACGCCACAATCGACCCAAACGCAAAACGCTTCGTAACAACGGCTAGTAAGATCAATTTGAAAATTTCACCTTAGGTCAAGTTCAAGGTCAAAGTCAAGGTAGCCAAAGTAGGTCACGTTGCATCATAGAAGACGCCTATTGACGAAACAAACACAATGGTACCATTTTCAGCTCTATATCTATATCATGTCAAGAGTTATTGCCAAAAATGTGGTGACTGGACACTGTTTCCAGGTCAGCGCTATTTTGCCATTCATTCCATCAAAAACAATTCGCAGCGACAAGCACTCCGCTTGTCACTGCGTTTCGTAGTTACTGAGATATTAGCGGAAGCGGAAATCAACCCTTCGTGGTCAGCACGAACTTCTGGCAGTTTTCGGTTTATAACTTTATCAGTTATCAAGATATCGACTTGAATTTTTGATGAGTACATATACTGGTACAATATCTCACGAACTAGACAGGGATTTGTCTTGTTTCAACGGATATTTTATATATATATATATATATATATATATATATATATGTAAATAATAACCATCTTATACCCCTTGCAATTGTCTAATGTACCTTTTTGTCTTGTATTTTTCCGAAGAAAAAAAAAAAGTGTTTAAACATGCAAACCTTTGGTATTAAAAATGCCCGAACATGCCTCCCAAAAAGTGATCCTGGGGCCGCCTCTGAGGCAGATTTATGAAAGAAAAAACATCAGATGCGCAATGACAAGCTACGAAAAGTCAGAAATATTGAAGACCTTAGATTCAATAATGAATGTGTAGCACACAAAAAAAAACTCCGGAGGGGGCCGATACGACCCCCCCCCCCCCCCACTCCCCGGACAGGAATAGGGTTAACATAAATACTAAGTTGAAATTGGGAAATATGAACATTGGCAATTTTTCGTTAGAAATTGCAGGTTATTAATACCAGTAAAACGCCTTTTTGGGCGATGACCGAGAGAGCGCGCTCTGGTAAAGCTAAAACAGGTTTGAAATATGAAACGGTAAGGGAGCATACTTGGTAGCAAGACAGTCATTTTAGTCCTCCAGAAAAATTCCCAGGCCGCAATGCATGGCAACATAAAAATTAAGTTGCATTAAATTGTTCATGATCTTCTTTCCAAATCCGACCAAAAGGGAGAGCGTCCTGAGCGCTGCATGTCCCAGCGTTCATATCAATGCTTAGAATAATACAGTCATTAATCAAGAATCATTTTAGCAAGGTTTGTGTTCATTTTGATGTTGGCGTTTGCCAACTGCAACGCGCTGTGGCAACACCTCTATCAGAACGCACCATAAAAAACAAAATTGATTTGATGGACCTATCCAATGGTGAAGACCCAATCATAATCGGAGCAGTGGTTGCCAAGTTATTAGCTTCCGAAAAGCGTCTGTATGGCCGTGTCGGGCCGGGTCGAGCCGGGTCAAATGTAAATGTATCTAGTAAGTTGACGAGAAGCCTCAAGGGTGCTTCGCGCCCGCTCGGTAATAAATACTAAGTTGATATTGACAAAAGAAAAGAAGAGAAAGCAGGTCATGATGACTGTGACCACACCGACTGCTGTGGTCATTTGGCGCCTAGGCTCCAGTGGCAAGCATGTGAAAATCAAGGACAGATGATTGAATTCATGCTGAGGTAAGATAAATGAGGTAAAATGCATGTAACATAAGACCATCGTACGGCACAGACACCGTGAAAGTACGTCGGGCACCGAAGCACTGCTCTTCTACACACTCACGGCGGTCACCGCACCACCCCTCTTCTTTCACTGGCACAAGGTCGGCTCCTCCGACCATCAGACACCAGGTGCCCAGTGCGCATGCGCCAACAGCAGAGGCCGTGTATATAAGGTGAGCGTCTGCGGCAGAAGTCAGAGTCAAACAGTTTCAGCACCTCTCCTCACCTCCCTCTTCTGACGTCATGGCGATGAAACTGGTAAGTACTCGGGTTTTTATTTTAAATAGCTTCTTTGTAACTTTGCTGATGTCACAATTATTGGCTACATTACAACGACATTAATTTACAAAATCAGTTATTTTTTTGATTCATTGACGTATAAATCCACTGAATGTCATGCAAATGAAAAAGATACATGAAATAATCTGTCAATGGAAAGAAAGGAGCCATATTTCACGCTTCTTCAAGCGACAATATTTTGTGTCCGTGCACGTGCTGTTGTGACAGTGTGCTCTGTTGTCCTCAGATCAGTATGTTGGCCTGTGTGGCTGTGGCCACGGCCAACCATCCGCCCCCGTATGGACATCCGGCTCCGCAATATGTGAGTACCATATAGTATATTATACCATATAATATATAGTATTCATATATCTATCATCATGTGAGTCTTTAACATTAAGTAATATGTACCTAACTAGGTGGTTTTTTGGCTGTACGATTTTTTATATAGCTCATCCTAATAGATGTATTATAGCTTATACTCATTCCACATTTCCAGACATATTGGCAAGTAGAGGAAACATGAAAAAGAAATGTATTACTTTGTTTCGCTGCTAAGGTATGACAATTACAGGAAGGACGTTTTTATCGTATACTAGATTTTATGAAAACTCTTTACCACTTTTGGCCTTCACGAGTGAACAAAAACTGTGACCAAATTGTTTGGATAATATATGCTAATGTTGTTTGTGTTCGTCTTTATTAGGGCGGCTACCAGCAGCACTACTGCGACCCGACAGCGGCACCGGCCTGCGCCGCCAACTCGACGCTCACCTATTGCCTCGAGGACGCCGAGTACCCGGCCTATGAGATAAAAGGGGCCATCTCGCAGGACCACCTGTTCGCCAAGAAGTACGCCGACATCGGCATTCAGTCGGCCGACGAGCTGGTTGACGGTCTGACCGCCGAACAGGAGGCGGCGTTCGACTACGCCTACTACATGGGATCGTCTAAGGGCGACAGTCCGTACGACGTGACGCACTGGGCAGGCCCGGCCGGCTACATCTGCCCCAGCGACGTGGCCTACGCGCAGCCGCGCCGCGCCCAGAACGTGGCCGGCGAGTGGCGCGTCATCGTCAACGACGTGCACTACTACACGCAGACGGCGCGTGTCGAGACGTGCCTGCACCCGGACTCCGCGTGCCGGGCGCTGGCGCCCTGCTACCAGAGCAAGTGCACCCAGAAGTACATCTACCACCGCATGCTCTCGTTCGACCCTTGCGACGCGTACAAGGGCCTCTTCATCGACATCTACCGGCTGCCATCCGCCTGTAGCTGCCACGTGCCTACCCTCTGATTGGCTCACGTCGCGCGTGACGTCACTGAACCAAAGCTAGAAACCACGGCGAGCGAGCACACCGGCCTGTGCAGCGCCCGGGTCGGCTGAAAACTACTCCCCCAGAGACTGCCGCCGCGCCGCCCGCCGAGACATCGAGGCTGCTGTGTTGTGTGCGTGTGTGCTGGCTCTCCCGCTGAGTGTCGCAACCTTGTCTCTCCCTGTCCTCTCCTTTGCTGAGAAAACGAAAACACAATACAAACAGCATAACAGATGACGGCATTGTGTTCATGGGAAACAGGGTATAGCGGGAAGCACTTGAGGACAAAGTCGTTTCCATGATTGGGAAACAATTTCGCATATATTGAATACCTTTTGACCTGAAATGCTGTCAGTTTTCAGGATGCACGCTGTTGGCAGCACCATGCAAAATATTATACCAGTCACATGTCAAAAGCAGGATATTCCGATGATCATCATCATATCATAGCACATCATCATAAGCACAGGGGTGGGAAAAATGTTGGTCTGCTACATTCTAAGAATGTACCAGCTGTATCTGCTACATCAATTTCCAGAGTACCTATGTGCATCCAACTTGCTTCCATTTGCAATGTCATTTTGTTTCATACGACACGGAACAACAGTGAGCAATAACTTGACTTTCTTTCACAACGAATCACTTGCAACTGGCAGTGCTCTGTTTGTAAATATCATACCGCAATCAGTGTCCCAAAATGGGCCGTTTTGGGTGGGAAATGACACCCAAATTTGAATAATTTTTCACTCATTCCCCATTTTAGGAGTGAATTTTCCACTCCCAAATTATGAATTGTGATGTGATTCTGACATAAATATTGACATGATTGATTTCAACAAAACCAACTGCTTTCAGATTAAAACAGAAATAAATATTGTATCATTGAATTTTCCACTCTCGTGGACCATGGTGTTTTTGGTTCAAATTTTCCACTCTGACACCCAGCCAAAAATAGAATTGTGGTACACTGACCACAAAAATGTCATGGCAGTGGCATGGTGGGAACTCGAAAGGCAGATAATATAACGGTAACGCAGCCACCAGTTCTAAATTGGAAGAGTTTACCTAATAAACTTGTGCGCACAATGACATAAAATACATGACACAAAGAGGGAACCACTAACAAATGCAGACATGTGCTGGAGCCCCGACATGTAACCGAAAACAGGTGTCATGGTGTTTTTGTTTAAAATTTTCCACTCTGACACCCAGCCAAAAATGGAATTTGGGTACACTGACCACAAAAATGTCATGGCAGTGGCATGGTGGGAACTCGAAAGTATGAAGAAATAGTAATTGCGACAAATGAATCTGCTACAAAAGGTGCGGAACTGTATCTTAACGAGACCGTCTATAGCTGCAGTTTTACATATGACTTGGAATGCTCTTTCCCACCACCCCATCGTTCCTCAACAGTGCGTATTTTCATAAATGCCTTCATTGAAGAATACAAAATCGTTGTTGGACACAATTTATTTTAGTTTAAAGGTTAAAACACATGTCCCAAGCTCAACACGTTTGGCTGATTTTGCTACAGCAGGAAGGGCTGTGGGAGCTGATTCTGCTACCTACTGGGGTATGAAGATATGAGGGATTTCCCAGCCCTGCTGATAAGCAATGAAATGATCATTGCTTCATTTTATCAAACTCAGAAAAAAATAGGAATTCCCATTATCACTGAATTTAGATGTGTTCAGTACCAAAATACTTAACCCTCGCCCTACCGGAGCTTTTTCACCTTTGTCCTACGGTGGGGCCTGACCCCCTCCCCCCCCCCCCCCCCCCCCCTTCACCCCCTGGTAACCTGCAAGCCAAGCAAATTAGAGCAATGCGGAAAGAACCAGCATGTTGCCTGTCATGAGAGGAATGTAACAGTTTGCGATTTTGAGGTTTTGGCTCAACGGCTGACCTTCCAGGTCAAGTAAATTAAATCGGTTTTACCACGTCAAGAACAGCGATTTTGCTTTTCAGTGAACATCAAAATGAAAATTTGATAAATGTAAATAAAAAGCAAGATCCTAGACCACTTTTGGCTCAGAAATACAGAAAGGTAAATTTGTGTTCGTGTCTTGTCAAAAAAGGGAAAAAAGTTATTAAAAAATGACGTACGTCATCAGTTTCTTACATTGAGGGAGCCACCACCCAGTCAAAAATGAAGATATTGCTTTGAAATTTGGCATACGTATTGCCCTAATTCAGTTCTCTCACCTATATTCCGTTCTTTTTTGACAACTCAAACGGTGTTTCAATCCATCAATCGGTGACGGTGTTTCAATCGGAGAATAACAGGCAATAGTAGAGGCTCAAAATGGAAAACAGTAGATTGTCAACAATACATGAAAGGTTGGAGGCTGAAATTATATTTAACAATGAAATATAACTGTATAATTCATTCTAGACGACAACTCATAGCAAGTAACAAAACAGAACAGAGGGCAAACAATGCAAAACAGACACAGAATGTCCTTGAAGGATGTTGGAAACCGCCTGCGGGCAAGTACGCGTCTGCATCGCGTAACACAAGCTTTCCTAGTCACATTATTCTGCTTTTCACAGCCAGAGGGATTCAATGTTACGAGAGTGACACAGGCCCTAAAGCTGCATTTGTTAAGTGCTACTGCCCAGTCGTTGTGACGTATCATTTTTACTAAACATTTGTACTCACAATATCCTGGTAATGCACGTGCATCAACAACATGCTACACTTCCCTTGGCAGTGCAATTTGTACATTTATACATAATTTACTCATTGAAGAAACGATCATTCCCAACCTGGGGTCTATTTCACAAAGAAGTTGTATTTACATACGTTTGCGATTACAAACACAAGACAATATTGCAAACCTCACAAAAAGACATTTCACAAACATTCACCACCTCTGAATTACCGATTGTAAAGAAAATTGTAAACACAAATGATAGTACAGCAGAAACCTTGAAATCAAGAACGTTTGTATTCAGATTGATGCTAATGACAAATAATGTGATTGTTAACAATTTCATTTAACAAATATTTACTTTGTTTTTTTATTAAAAAATAAAATTCGTTGTAGGGAGAATTATCTTTTAATTAACATTTCATCGGAATGCAAACTCTGATCGTAAAAATACATCTTGGTAAGCAATTAGAGTAAACAGAATTATGCAATTCACCGGGTAGCGTAGCATAACAACAGAACTACTCTTAAAAGAAAGATAGTTTAATTTCTCGACCGTTTTTCACCAAACCTAGCCGATTTCCTACGTCGTAAAGGGTGAAGGTTCATTGCACAAAGTACACAATATCGTTGACCGCTGCAATTATAACGCCATGCGGTTTCTCCGCGCGGAGGCGCCCCTCACAACGCAATCGGTAAGGTGCACTGTGACTGGACTTCAAAGCTGGATATCCCTGTTCGAATCTCTCGGGGAAATAACTTTTTGGGGGCAGCTATACCTATCTATAACTAAACCATCACCCTAACAACCTCGAAAACGTAACAACCTCACCAATAACATAACCTGAATAGTCAAACAATGTCAACTATCAATGCAGTTTCTGAAATTCAGAACCCCTTACCCACTGGAATTACAAGTTTGTAATTCCAAACATTGCCTCACATCCGGCAACCTTTGAGAAATAGAACATGTACAATTGCAAACATTTTATACAAACAATATCTTTGTAAACTAATTTGTAAATAGTTAATTGAGATTTACTGCCCTGGATTTTTGCAAAATCCAAACTACAAACATGTGTACAAATTATTTGTAATAACAAAGAATTTCTTTGTAATTACAAACTTTTTTGCTTGATGAAGTTGGCCTCTGACCGATACCTTTTGCATGAAGTTAAGTTTAGTTTACACTTTACCTAAAGTAATTTAAACGTTTCGTTTTCACTTTGATAGGTAGGTAGATAATTCCGTGTTTGAACGAAACATTACGTCAACATTGATGATTCTCTGCTCCCTGTCTCGCCCGGCTGCTCTGCTTTCCATTGTGTCATTATCTGGACCTTGAATCCATTTAACTCAGTACTGAGTAGTAATGGGATGACGCTTCAGTTACTGAAGCACCAATCACTGGACCAAAGATGGCCTACAAAGTGGCTATGTGACTGGCATCGGCCCACCAAAACCGGCTATACAATGCCGGTCAACTGACTGAGATAACACATTGAGATCAACATTAGACACTCATTAACTGCGATGACCGAGTTCGTGTGCAACATGAAGTTCAGCTGTTCAACTGCCCTCTATTTGAGTACAGCTCTCTCTAAAGATTTAATGTGTCTAAGAATTTTAAGGAAGGGGGAAACTAATGGCGTGACAATACCAACACAATACGGAGGCTTATATTTATTGAAGAATTGGCATGACGTCCAAACTGTAACATACAGAAATAAAAACCCTGATTATGTCACTTTTCCTAACTCAGCGCAAGCAAAATACAGAGTATGCAAATACCTATACCTATGCAAATTATAGGTATCAAGGTGATAGCTTTTGTCAACTAGTTCAAGAAAGACTAAATATTGCAATCCTTTGCATAAACATCTGTGATAAAGATTACTCACGCTAGGTGAGAGTTAACACAGGAAAAATGTCCCCCTGAGCGAGGTAGTTTTAGTCTAAACTTACGCGTGTGTTAACACTATTTTGTAATTACCCAGTATTTGTGTTATTTGCTTTGATCTTCCCGGCTATATCAACGGCAAATACATATAAATTTGCGAGGTTCAAAATATTTTGTAGGACATTGAAATACAAGTAAAACGCCTTTTTGGGCGATGACCGAGCGAGCGTGCACTGATAAAGCTAAAACAGGTTTGAAATTATAAACGGTACGGGAGCACACGTGGTAGCAACCTATAGTAATTTTAGTTATTTTAGTCTTCCATAAAAATTGACAGGCCTCCATGCATGCCAATATACAATTTTTTTTAATTAAATTGTACATAATCTCCTTTCTCGAATCCACGAAAAGTGAGTACGTCCTGAGCGGCTGCATACTTAAGCGTATAAAAAAACGAATGCTTAGATAAATCATGCCATTTTTTTATCAAGAATGATTTATGTTCATTTCGAAGTCTGCGTGTTCCGCCCGCGGTGGTACCACCCCTATCAGAACGTAACATAACAAAACCAAAATTGATTTGATGGTTCTATCCAGTGGTGAAAAACCGATCTCAATCGGAGCAGTGGTTGCTTCCGAAAAGCATCTATATGACCGGGTCGGGCGAAGTCGGGACGTGTCGGGCCGAGTCGGGCATTGTCAAATGTAAATTTGTCTAGTAAGTTGACGAGAAACCTCACGGGCGCTTCATGCGCGCTCGATACTAATATAAATAATGGTAGACCTACAATAGAACCCTGCAGGATCCCTGCAGGAACAGCAGCCTGCTTTTCAGAATATATATAATTCATACTTGCTATTTTATTCCTGTTGCTGAGGAACGAATTAATCATTTCATGTAAACGACACCTCATTCCCACACAGTGCTTTTCGTTCAAAACATATTTAAATAGAAACAGTATCGAATGCGTTTGCTAGGTCCAGGTATAAGACACACGTTAGTTCATTTTTCGGTTATTTCTAATTTCGAACAATCGGCAAATACATGATGTGTTTCTTAAAAATCCGAATTGAATAGGATTCATTATGTTTAGAATGTCTTCTTTTAATCCTCGCCCTACGGGAGCTTTTCACCTTCGCCCTTCGGGGGGGGGGGGGGGCAGACAGGTCACCCCTGTTAACCCGTGCACTGCAGGGGCTTTGTGCCGAACACCAACTGCAGGGGGGTTGATTTCCGCTCCCCCCTGAGATCTCGAAAACTACGCTATGTAGCGAGAAGCGGGAAAAGGTATTTGATAGCATGATACATGTTCTATCGAAAGTATTATTTTAGGTCAGGTCAAAATTGAGGTAACCAGAGAAAACCAGAAATTCCCATATATCTCAGAAACGATGCTCGTTAGACACAAACGGAAAAAATCAAACGCCAGCCAGTGAAATTTGCAATCGCTAAGGTGTCCTCAGATTTTATCTTAGGTCAATATTTAAGGCTTCAGAGGTCAAAAAGGGAAAAATACTTTGTTTTGCTAAATGTTTTTCCTATTAACTTTTTACTTAATAAAGATAACGGAAAACGGTTTACGCCATTGTGTTTATCTTGTCAAGGCACTTTGCATGATTTACATGGTGACCTTGTTAAGGCAACTTAACAATTTGACCTCAGGTCAAGGTCAAGTGGTGACCCAAGTAGGGCATGCTGCATATGGGAAGACGTATATCGACGAGACAAACACGTTGATGTCTGTTTTACTTCTCTATCTTAATTATGCCGGGAGATATTGACAAAAAAGTGATGGTGACCACGCATGACCTCAAATGACCCAATAGGGGTCACTGAACAAAACTTACACTGGGATCATCAAGAATGTCCTATAATAACATGACCCAGAAATAATTGGACTAATATCATGTATATCCTTGAAATAGGAAGTATTTGTATATTTCCCTATTGACTTATTATGGGGAGGTTAAGAAATTGACCTGACCTTAAGTCACCGGAATAAAAATTCCGAGATATAGGAATAGTAAGTACTTAGGCCCTCATGACATCCTGTAAGTTTCAATTTGATCAATGAAAAACTCTGGCTTTGGCACACATGCAAACGTTTTTGGAAGTGGGGTCACTTGACCTGGTCTGGTGACCTGACCTGAGATTACCCGAGGATATTTTTTTTTTAAAGTGTGCGCAATTGATGTCCTAACAGGTGCGACAAAACTCAGCGGCGTTCCGCGCCGCCGTTTTTTTGCTATCTTTGAAAAACCTGAGGGGGCGGAAATTGCCCCCCCCCCCCTGCTGTGCGCGGGTTAACTTCCAAACCAAGCAACTTAGAGAAATGCGGTAAGAACCAGCATGTTGCCTGTCATGAAAGGAATCCAACAGTTTGCAATTTGTATGTTTCAGGTCAATGAGTTACCTTCCAGGTCAAGTGAATGACGTCGGATTTACCACGTCCAGAACAGCGATTTTGCTCTTCAGAAAGCCACAAAATTAGAAATTGATAAATGTAAATAAAATGGCATGTTCCTAGACCATTTTTAACTCAGAAATACAAAAAAAGTACTTATTTGTTCGTATCTTATCCAAAAGTTTAAAAAAAAGTTATTATAAAAATTGACGTCATCAGTTTCTTACACTTAGGAAGCCATCACTCAGTCCTTAATAGAGATATTACTTTGAAATTTGGTATGAGTATGGTCCATACTCTGTTCTCTCATATGCATTACGTTTTTTTTCTCATATCTTTGAAAATTTTGATTGTGTGGGGATTTTTCCAAAATAACAGTTTTTTTTTAATTTTGGGGGTCAAAATCCCAAAATTTTGCCAATCCGAGATTGCCATTTTAAAGACAATGCTATTTTGTATCTTTGGTGAATTGAGATTTCAATTTTCTTTAAAACTCTGTTTTCTACGATTTGCAAATATTTCTCATTTTTTTAACAACATGACGTCATCAAAACATTATGATCTCCCAAAATACTTAACCAATTTCAAATAAATTTGAATAGTTACGTATAATTGTTGTAAACTCAGCTACCAAAACTTTCAGCAAGATTTACTTCATGTGTCAGAAGTTATTTAAGAAAAACATCAGTGGGGCCTGTAAGCCCCCCCCCCCCCCCCTCTAGGGCGAGGGATAAAGGATGCCAATTTTGCAGTTGTGTGAAGTACCTTCCCAATATCTTGTCTTCAAAGAATTGGCAGTAAATGTATCAGTCTTTATTATCAACAACTACCTTTACTTCCAGCTTGTTAATATTGGCGTTATTATTGCAACTTCAAGATTGTTAGGAAATAATTATTACCTCAAGCATGAGTTGAAGAAAGGTGCAGCGGTCCATCAGGGGTTACCTCCCAGTCAAATGCTTTCTGTCCGGTGATACCTGTTTTGGGAAACCAAACGGAGCAGCCGAAAATCGAACGGAGCAGCCGCTCCAGTGTCAGTTGTCGGGGCGGGGCCTCCACCGGCCCTCTGCCGGGCCAGTTCAGGGTCGAGGTGAGACCGCTCCCCACACAGGTATAAAGGCGGCGGACACCACTTCACCCACAGCAGAATCGACTAGCTCCCGCTCGGTAGCAGCATCCCTCTCACTGAGCAGCAGACATGGCGTTCCGTTTCTTGGTGAGTAGCTATAGAGCAATACTGTATTCTGATTTGTGAGGACATAAAGAAGAGTGCATAATATGTTTGCTAGTTCAGCTAATACTTATATTATACTTGAATTTGGTTCTAGTTCAACAACGTGATGTGTCAAACCAGAATGTTTCAAATTTGAGGGATTTTTTAAACTTATTTTTGGGGGCATATTTTCGAAACATTGTTTATTATTACACAAATGCATCTTCGAAAACCGAAGCTAAGTTATTTATTCCAAAACAAGGTCTGTTAAAAGTGGTGAAAAATATTGCTTTGCATTAAACCAAAATTTATGTAATGCTTATCTAATCACTCACGACTTCGACTAAGAGAATTTGTCTCATATGTGTTTTGTCCCTCAGTTGGCGGCAGCCGTGACCGCCCTGGTGTCCGCCTCGTCCCCTCCTGTCAGCTACCACTCGACCACGTACGCACCTCCTGCCTACGGTCCCACACACGCGCCACCCTACTCTCCGGCTCCGACCTACGAGAGCTACCAGGTAAATGATAACGTCAAAATTACATTGGTACATTTTGGCACAATGTAAATTTTAATTTCCGCGTCACCAAAAACCGACTTGCAGCTTTTCAACTGTTCAATTTCGCAGCATTGCATGTGCGGAAAGTGAATGGTTTATCTTTTAACAAAAGGTTACGTAGTTCTTCATTTGAAATTCGGAAACCTCAGCGAACAAACTGAGAGGCAAGAACGTGTTTTCACTATCAATATACTTCCAGTAACGAAGTGACACTGTAGTGCTCTTCTTGCACCTACGATTTGTTTACAATAAAGAATATACGAAACTGTTGTAGTTAAATCTTGATATTCACAAAATTTGTCAAAATGGCTTTAGCTGTTTTTGAACGCTTTGTATGCTCAAGATTTAATGAGCGTTTGGGTTGCACTGCATGGTTATTATCTTAATTATTCAGGCTTATCCTGAACCCGTATACGAAACAAAATAGTGTGTTCTCACGTCACCTTATCTTAAAGGCACAAAATTGTATATTTTGCTAACGACACTAATTTCTGTTTTGCTTCAGCACCAGTACCAGCCGCAGCCTGCCTATGGCCACCAGCAGCCTTCGTACGGTCACAAGCAGCCTGCCTACGGCCACCAGCAGCCTGCATACGGCCACCAGCAGCCTGCCTACCCTGCCTGCCCTCACTACCCCAGCGACCCGGCCTGCAGCGCCAACACCACCGACCACTGGTGCCTCGAGGACGCCGAGTACCCTGAGTACGTAGTGGTTCTCTAAAGTTTACACTTATGGCTAGTTCTTCAGACTACCTAGTTTATTACGGAGAGGCATTCTAAAAGCAAAATAAGTTATAAAATACCTTTTCAAGATAAATATTAATAAACAAATCATCTCAAAGAAGATTTCGTCCAAAATTATATGCGCCAAACAAATGACAATTAATGTTTCAGGTACGAGATCAAGCACGCCATCAGCTCCAACAAGCACAAGGTTCTGGAGCTGTATGCTGATGTGGCGGACCTTAACACCGAGAACTCTGTCGAGAGGTGAGGACCGAAAATATTACGTCACAGGGGGTAGTGGTTATTTTATCAGGTACAATTATGCGTGAGGTTATCGTTGTTAGCGACTTAAAAATCGAAGCTTGTTCAGTTCAGTTCAAACGTAACAAATATTTGGTATATAAAAACGGTTCCGTCATTTGTATATAGTCCAAGTCACCTTGGTGAAATAAATAGTTTAATATCAAAAAGCTCCGACGCCGCACTTTCCTACCATTACTCCCCATACTTCATTATATTATCCTCCGTTTCTCAGGCTGACCAAGATTGAGGAGGAGACGTACCTCTGTCCGTCGGAGGTGGGCTACGTTCGTCCCCTGCGTGCCGTCAACACCGACGGCAAGTGGAGAGTCATCGTCAACAACATCAAGGTAATCACTGCACCATTCTACGTGCGAAGTCCTATTCATGCGAAGCTATAATACTTAAATATGGCTACGTGGAAAACTAATGTATT